>JAJJWW010007526.1:600000-848188 GCA_023531295.1 Papaver armeniacum
CTTATACAAATCTAAAATCATGTAAAGTCAGGTACCAGTGGGAAGAACTGGTTACTATTCGACAAGCAACCAAAAGAGTATACAGATTTTCAAACCTGAACAGTATCCGTAGTTAACTTTGCTAAGATGATGGAAATGAACCAAAAGATACTTGAAATTTTATGTTATTAATCTGCGATAAACTCTTTTGCAAAAGATTACCGAACGAAAATCGGTTATACAATTAATTCCAAGGAGGAAGCAGGAAATTTCTGACAATCTCACTGGAAAACATTGAAATACACGTCATACCTCTTCACAGACCAACAGTAGCGTGTTTCTTCTTAGTTCATGTCCCTTACGGTCGTTTATGTTCTTCTTGGAAATTACAATCTTCCTCTTACGGTCGTCATGTCCCTGTCTATTCATTAAATTAAATTCATGGAAAACAATCACGAACATCCCATTTGAAAGACCTTATACCACAGGTTACTGTTTTTCAAAGGATTTTTAAATTGGGTCATTGGGTGGAAACATGCCTCAGAAGCCCCAAAGATGTGAGGTGTTTTTATATTGACAATGCGACAGTGAAACATATTCTTCTACCACAACACAAGATTAGGAAAGCACAAGTGCGTCTTTTGGGAGGTTGCTTTGCCTGATTGCTAGGAATGTTGGACGGAACGTTGGGGAAGTATGGACGATGCAGGAATATGGTGTATCAGAGTCTTGGAATAAAATTTCACTGTTGACAAAGGTGCACTTCGGCATTTGGACTTGCATCAATGTTTCGAGAATGATCCGATTTTGGATCATCATGATGCCTACTATTTAATTTCGTATATGATCACAAGCAACTGAAGTAGGTTCAGCAAACAGGGTCATTGCGTTACCCCTGTGTCAAAAGACACGATTAGACACCTGCTGGTGATATTATTGGAGCAAAACAAATGATGAAATTCATTCCAGTCCCACCGCTCACGACAAGAAAGATTTCCTTTTTTGAACGTAAAAAAGAAGATTTTTAGGTACAGAGAGGACTGCAGCAAGAAAATAAGATAACCATAGCAAAACAAAAAATAAAAATAAGAGATTTAAACAGCCTACTCGATGCCTCCTTGTAAAGAAATGATAAAAAAAAAAACATTAGGGAATGGAAATTACTAAAGACATGAAAGAACATCCATACTAGGAAAGTATATGAATAATAGTTGGATGTTGTAAACTTTAATTTCGACTTTATGTAGCATTCACCGAGTTGCTATTTTTTTTTGGAAGCACTAAACTGTCAACTCGCTCTTCTCCGAAATCTTTCAACGAAAGAAGGCTATGCATATGAGGAATTGCTTCACAAACAGTCTCTTCTGCATCTTCAGAATACCATATTTTCTTAAAAGTTGCAGGGTCATAACAAGAGAGAACGTGATTCTGCCATAGCAAAATTTCACTGTCTGTTCGGGACAATAAGCGAGTTAAGCAATTATCCCATTTTCTGCTGAACCTCCTAATCCATGTAAAAGAGTTAAAGTTGGTGCAGTTGTTCATATTTTTCTTCTCGAATACCCATATATCCATCATACCTTCCCCTTGGTTTCTGTAAAAATGACACAGATGAAGATTCCCTCCACACCACCCGAGATCAACGTCCATATGATAATTGGGTTGACAAGGTGGTGGTGGGATAGATCGAAATGTTTCATCAGTTAAATCAAAGGCTACAATATCACAGTTAGATCTTGTATTTAACCAATGGACAGCCCCATTAGAATAAACACCCGATCCGTATAACATATAGGTAACTTGTGGTTTGTGTCTCCACCCATTTCCTTCACCAAGAGTGTAAACTTTGACGCTTCTCTTGCCATTTCCAGTACATTGACCAATCCTAACAATTTTGTATGTATTAGTGGAATGACAATAACCGAATCCAACAGGGTTTATTAGGTGTTATACTCTGAACCCTTTTGGGAATACGAATAAGTTCACCAGTGATAGGATTGTGAATATATATAAACTCTAAAATTACGTAACATACCAAACCATTGCAAGTACCAACAAAGCTGAAGGACCAAGCACCAGTATTTATATTGCTTATCTCTGTAAGCATCTTGTAAAAATCTCGTGGTTCTTTCATACAATTCAGACTAATCATCTCATAAGATCCTTCTCTATAGTAGAGTTTGCAATCGCTGTAATTTTCTGAACTAATCAGGAAAAGCATACCTGTCTTTGGTTTTCCCAAGAGATCCCTCCATAGTTTGCATACTTCTCTGCATTGTAAGACGGTTTTGTAACTTGTGTTGGTCTTGGGTAATCGAGATAGTATTTCAAACATGATATCTGAATTCAAATTCTCCATCAATAAAGATAGCTTATTGTCTTCTGATTCTTCTTGTTGAACGTATAGCCAGCTAGGGTTTCGTAATCCAACAAGAGCCACCACAATCGTGGCCTCGGAACCCGGCTGGCAGAAGTATTTATATAGAAGGAGGCCGCAAGAGAGCCGCTTGCGTTTAACCAAATTTAGAGAAGAGGTTCTTTAAAAATAAAGGGATATTATATTAAAAAAAGGTATAAAAGCACGATAACCTACTCTAACCCTAGGACTCGAAAACTACTCTGATCGATCATATGAACTCACTCGTACGTTGAATATCGAGACACTTTATTGAAGAACAAGAATGGTATAACCTCCATACCACCAATTTTTGTTTTATTTACTAGCTAGATCGAGTAATAATTTGTTTGAACCTAATTAACTAGGAACACAAGAAATCACTTCCTGTAAACGCTATCCAGTGAAGCGATATTGTCCTTCGGTATGTAGAAATTCTAGCCTACTTATGGGACTGTATTTTATGAAGATAAAATTATATACCTATTCATCTTAAGTCTACACAGATAAAGTATTCGAATTTTTTCTGTTAATTGGTGACACTAATTGCTTTGTCGACCTTAGTTGGCTATACAAAGACCGGGCGACAGACCCACACAGATAAAGTATTAATACCCACTAATTTTTTTCTGTTAATTGGTGACACTAATTGGTGACTACAAGGCGACAGACCGGGCGGGTATGGATTTGGTTATGATTTGAAAACTGAGGATTATAAACTCATGCTGTATTACCGTGGGAATGCCAGGTCTCGTGTCGATGTCTATTCGTTAAAATTAGATTCATGGAAAACAATCATGGACGTCCCATGGGCAAGACCTTCCCAAAATTTAGTGTTTTTAAAAGGAATTTTTCATTGGTTTGACAAATCCTACATATCCCCTAAAAAGATTGGTTGTTTTGATACTGCCAATGGCACAGTGCAACATATTTTGCTTCCTGGACATTTTCCGGACAAGTTTAGACAACTACGTGTTTTGGGAGGTTGCCTTTGCGTGATTGGTACTGATGTCGAAAAGAACATTCGCGAAGTATGGACGATGAAAGATCATGGTGTAGAAATTAGTTGGACTAAAATGTTCACCATTGACAACGGTAAGCTATTAGGGCTTCATCATTTGAACTTGAAACAGTATTTCAAGAATGAGGCGATTTTGTTACATCTTGATGACTACAACTATTCAGCTTATCTATATGATCTTAACCTTGAGGTATCTAAAGAATTTGAGATCGATGGTATAATGCCAGGGTTCCGGACATGGCCGTTTTTTGGGAGCTTAGTTTCACCTACACTTGTTGGGGGTTCGGCCGTAAAATCCAAGAAGCGTAATTTCGATTTTCTTTTTTAATCTACGGATGAAGGGATTTTTGTTTCTTCCGTTTTTTGTTTTATATTCAACCTACATGAGCTAAATTCTTTTACTTTTTAGATTAAAAAGATAAATAGAACTTATATTTTCCATTATTGATAACCGATTCTTTTACTTCCTAAATCGTTAATTATTTTTTCTGTTTTCAATTTTTGGTAATGGAGTAAAATATTTTAGTTTAATATTCGCGGTACATGGATATATGATAAATAAGGATATACGTGTGGAAGGATATTTTGGAGCCGGAATTTAACCTGTCTAAATAGACAACCAAAATTCAAGATTATGCATTATTGAGCCTCTGTCTAAATCAGCGTTATTAGTGATTACCACCATTCGCCAGTTGCCACATAAATTTTTTTGCTTATATTTTTGTGCTGACATAATGCTATTTTTATTTTGGCTCTCTTCCATAGTAAAATACTCATGATTGTAAAGAGGCGCGCAATGGTTGTGCAGATCTTTTAGCTAAGCATGGAGCAACGGCGATTGCAACTAGTTTGATGGTCATTCCCATTTGTTTGTTTGAGTCTTGATATAGCGTTTGATCGCTTGGGTCTACCTTATTATGGTTTTAAAAACTAATTACTTTTTTTTGGAGGTTTGGTTTGTGCCCACTCCTTTGATGTTATTGAGGTTTTTTTTTTCTCTTTTGCGATAATAAAAAATGTTCGATTTCGACTTTTGAGAACGAACCAAAAAAGAAGGAAATTTGTTTTTAGCAAAATACTCAAATGTGGGCAAGTTATCCTTAATTTATTTTAGCAAACAACCTTATTTGCATATTTTATTGGACTTGCTCTACGGGCTTGTCATGTAAGAGAAAATAAGGTTGTTGGTAATTCCAAAAGGCCCACATCCAAATATTTTTACAATGGATAAATTATCCTTAATTATTTATTTTATATGTTTTAATTAGGTTAGTTAATTTAGTTTTAGTCACTAGATTAGAATGATGCTTCTTATTTATATTTCGTAATACAAAAATTGGAGGAAAGAAGTAAAAGCAAAAAAAGGATTTTGTTGTTGGAAAATCCAAAACTTGATTCACTCAACAAAAAAATACTGATTTTAAGGGGAAAATTTTGAGGTCAATGAATATGGAGGGGGATCAAGGGTGAATATGTGGGGTTTCAATGTTTTCTGACCTACCACACTTCTTTAGATTTTGTTAGGGTACCGATACTAAAAAGGGATAAATTGATCCGTTGAAAAGGAAGAACATTGACGATGTTTTGGATTTGGTCAAGCAAATTTATATAATAGGTCAAGCAAATTGTTGTGAAAAGGAAGAACATTTTAAATTTAGTCATATTCACAACAATGTCCTTACTTAAAACCCAGCCGATATAATATTTTCGGCTAGGAAAATGATAACTCTTAGCCGTAACTGGGTAAAATTAGGGAAAAACCCATTATAACTGATTTACGCCTAGGTAGATTATTCTCAATATGGTCGCAAGCATGTGTTACATCCCGGTTGTGTTAAAAATTACTCAGTCATATAAAAAATATTGGGCAGTATGTATAGTTGTAAAAAACTCGGGCGTAGATGTCATTGAAATTTATACCAAGTTAAACATAGATAAAGAAAGAAAAAAGATCCTACGAAACTTGAATCGAATTGGATAAAATATATGCTGCTATCGGATTGGATAAATCTGTCTTCTAACTTGGGCTGACGATCTGTTGAATAACAAGTTCAATAAGTTCGTAATGTTCGAGCAACAAAGCAGTTATGTCA
Source organism: Papaver armeniacum (assembly GCA_023531295.1). Classification (NCBI taxonomy): domain Eukaryota; kingdom Viridiplantae; phylum Streptophyta; class Magnoliopsida; order Ranunculales; family Papaveraceae; genus Papaver; species Papaver armeniacum. The sequence goes on from JAJJWW010007526.1 coordinate 605,489, forward strand.
CTTAATGGTGATTTACGAATAGGCTCCGATAATCTAAACCCGTTCTGGCAAGCCGAACCCTCGGACCATCCATCTCTCGCCAAATCCAAAACATCGTAATAAGACTTCGCGAGTGCAGCATTCCAAGCTTGTTGAAACTTCGAATATACATTAGCATAGTTTCCCTGACATGAAGTCAAGCGTTCATTCACTACAGTATCGTTTTCATGCTTCAGTAACTCTGTAATCTTATCGGAAGTCTCTTGAACCATTCCAATTGTAATGGAAACACTTATAACGCTAAGCCCTTGGATATCTGCTGCTGCAGTTCTTGGATCCTCAGTCAGAGTGTCATTACAAAAGCCACCGGATGTTGAATATCGGCAGATTTTGTCAATCAAATCGGCATCTGCAGCAGAGACAGAAACTGCTGCAACAGAAAGAACTAAAAGTGATAATAAGAGCATGGATGATGATAAGCTACGAACTCCCATTGTTTCTGCAAGTATAGGGAAAATCTGATGAGCAATGACTTATGAGACAATAATACTTTCTGCAAGTTTAGGGAAAATCTGATGAGCAATGACTTATGAGACAATACATGCTGCTGTGGAAACTATATATAGACTATACTTAGACTAGAATAGGGGTGTAAATTGGGCCGGGCCGGGCAGCCCGGCCTAATTATTAAATGGGACGGGACAGGCGGGCACCAATTTCGCTTACCCATCAAATTAAAAAGGCCGGGCGGGCAGGGCTATACTACAAAATAAACTATCCATGACCTGCCCAAGCCTGTTAAATAATTTGGGCTAAGTAGGCAAGTGGTCGGGCCTTGAATATACAGTAATATTTTTAAACCAAAAAAAAGGCAACAAATTCTTCTATTTAATACCTAAATAAATAAATACTTCCTGACAGAATTAATAAAATGATATTCAATATCCAAATAGTCTAAATCAAAACCAAAGCAATAAAATTTACCTAAATTAATAAATACTTCTTGGATATCTTTCAAGAGGAAACCCTATATTTTTTCACTATGATTAGCGAAATAAATTATATGCAGAAAGATATTTGGAAGAGATTGATTTATCGAGTATATTATAAAATGGAATGAAGAGGAAAGGGACAACTAGGTCGGGTAAACAGGTAGATTAAATGGGCAAACAGGTCGGGTAACTTTGACGGGCTAACGGGACGGGTAAAGGTCAGGAAAGACTTTTTAACTCATGGCCTTTGCCCGACCTGTTATTTAACTGGGATAGGCCGGGCTAGCCTGTAAAGGGCCACGGGCAACCATGGGCTGCCATGGGACAGGGCGGTTGGTACTGGGCCATGGGCTGCCGGGCAAAATTTACACCCCTAGACTAGAATTCAGCATGTTTCCTTAAAAATCTTGTTCCGGATTCGATTTCCTTATCTACTGCTCTTTCCAAAATGCCGCTATGCCCCAATTGTAGCGTGTTTCCTTTTCTCATGGAAAGAAGCAAATAGGAAGGCATTTCCTTAAATCCACCCTTTCCTGTTAGAGAAATTTCCTTTTTAAATGCTTGCAATGGCACAGAAGATACGGACCCCCTTTACAAATTAATCAACTGTACCTGTAAGAAGTTGTTAACCATGCCATTGGAACGTTGTTGATAATTGCTTGTAGTATTGTAGCCTCCACTACCTCCCGTATACCATTGCTATTATATTAATAATTAAAATTAGTTAAATGACCATGTATCTTCGAAACATGAGATGTACAATTGAGTTCACAATGAACAAGCGTACAAAAATGAAAACAGTCGTGAAAAGTATATTACCGGCACATTGTTTGAAGATAGAGTTGTCTGTTTGTTTTTTTTTTTTTTTTCTTCATCCGCAAATGTAAGAATATATTGATAGAAAAGGCTTACAGGAAGTAAGCAACAACAACCACCGCTGCCTTACAAGCAAGGACACCCCTTAAGGAAACCACAATTGCTAGGAACAAGGAAAGATCTAGACTAACACTACCCTGAAAGCCAAAAACAAAAGAAATGGAAAAGATTACAAAGCAAAAAAATGTCCCCAGTTTGATGTTATAGTATTCTCCGATATTCCTTTAAGAGCTTCCTCATTCCTACACTACTGATAGACTTAGAGTTTTACCTTTCTGATTACTTGTTGTTGTTGATGGTGGTTTTTAAACAAGGGGTAAAATCGTAAAACCCCATGACCTAGTGTTACCCGCAACACATTAACTAAGAGCATTTAACTCAGGTGTAAATAATTAATAGGGGTATTTTTTCAAAATACCAGATTAGGTTTTCAACACAAAACCCTAATTCCAAAACCAAGTCAGCACACTTCGCACCATGGCAACAATGCCAAATCAAGCCGCACACCGCGCGCCATGGCGCCAATGCCAAACCAAGCCGCACACACTGCAAGCACCATGGCAACAATGCCAAACCAAGCCGCATATCTGCGCACCATAGCAACAATGCCAAACCAAGCGCGCACACGCACCATGGCAAAGAATGCTAAAACTAAGCCGCATCTCTGCGCACCATGGCAACAATGCCAAACCAAGCCGCAGACACACGCGCCATGGCAAACAATGCCAAACCAAGACGCACACTGCGCGCCATGGCAAAAATGCTAAACCAAGCCGCACATCATGCGCACCATGGCAAAAGCAATGCCAAACCAAGCCGCACATGCGCACCATGGCAACAATGCCAAACCAAGCGTATATCTCGCGCACCATGGCAACAATGCCAAACCAAGCCGCATATCTAGCACCATGGCAACAATGCCAAACCAAGCCGCACCCTGCGCACCATGGCAAGCAATGCCAAACCAAGCCGCATATCACGCACCATGGCAACAATGCCAAACCAAGCCGCACCACAGCGCACCATGGCAACAATGCCAAACCAAGCCGCATATGCGCACCATGGCAACAATGCTAAACCAAGCCGCAACCTGCGCACCATGGCAATAATGCCAAACCAAGCCGCATATCAAGTGCGCACCATGGCAATAATGCCAAACCAAGCGACTTCCAATAGCACCATGGCAACAATGCCAAACCAAAGTCACCACTCGCACCATGGCAACAATGCCAAACCAAGCCGCACCACTCGCGCACCATGGCAACAATGCCAAATTTCGAGCCGCTATGCCTTTGGCCCACGCCAAATATAGCGCCCTAGGCTTGCAAGACTTGCAACTAGGTCAACATGGCCGCACGTGCCATTGGCACATGCCAACACGTACTAAAGCCATATTTCCAAGCCGATTATGCCATTGGCACACGCCAAATATAGCGCCCTAGGCTTGCAAGACTTGCAACTAGGTCAACATGGCCGCACGTGCCATTGGCACATGCCAACACGCATGTAAGCCATATTTCCAAGTCGCTATGCCATTGGCACATGCCAAATATAGCGCCCTAGGCTTGCAAGACTTGCAACTAGGTCAACATGGCCGACGTGCCATTGGCACATGCCAACACGCGTACGCAAGCCATATTTCCAAGTCGCTATGCCATTGGCACATGCCAAATATAGCGCCCTAGGTTTGCAATACTTGCAACTAGGTCAACATGGCCGCACGTGCCATTGGCACATGCCAACACGTACCGCAAGCCATATTTCCAAGCCTCTATGCCATTGGCACACGCCAAATATAGCGCCATAGGCTTGCAAGACTTGCAACTAGGTCAACATGGCCGCACGTGCCATTGGCACATGCCAACACGCACCGCAAGCCATATTTCCAAGCCGCTATGCCATTGGCACACGCCAAATATAGCGCCCTAGGCTTGCAAGACTTGCAACTAGGTCAACATGGCCGTCGTGCCATTGGCACATGCCAACACGTGTCGCAAGCCATATTTCCAAGTCGCTATGCCATTAGCACGCGCCAAATATAGCGCCCTAGGCTTGCAAGACTTGCAACTAGGTCAACATGGCCGTCACGTGCCATTGGCACATGCCAAACCCACACGCATTTGGTAGCCTAACTTGCAAACCGTGCAACCTACCACCAAGGCCACGGCCCTAACGGCCACGCATGCCATTGGCACATGCCAAACACACACGCTGGTAGCCTAACTTGCAAACCGTGCAACCTACCACCAAGGCATTCCACACATGCTATTGGAACATGCCACACACGCCACTAGCAGCTCTGGCATTGCCACTTGCGCTCGAGGTGCAACTCGCAACAAAGGCATTCCGCACATGCCATTGGCACATGCCACATGCACCCCTAGCAGCACCACTTGCACTCAAGATGCAACCGACACTCGAGACATCAACACAAACTGGGGGATGCTTTCTAGGGTTTTGGTTTGGAGGTCACAGCATGCAGCGTACACTACGCTCACATTAAGAAAGCGTGAAAAGGAATAAAGCGGTCAAATAAAAGAGGAAATAATGGTGAAAAACGTTTTCACCCATTAACACCATGCGGTTACCACCTCCTCCCATTATTTCACCCTTTACTCTCTTCCTTCATGAGGCCAGGTGCGTTTCAATCTCGACTATTATAAATAGGTCTTACCTATTTCCACCGAGACAACAAGTCTCGGTCGGAGAAAAATACTACACTCTCGGAAAGGCAACTTTGCAAGCTCTCCCAAAAGCTTTCATCTTTGCAAGCTTCCTAAGCTTTCACTTTACGATACAAGTCGAGATACTACTCTCCTCAACACCTTTCTTTGCTTCCCTCCCCAAATCAACCCTTCTCCTCCACTTTGTGACCGAAGCAAGTCCTGGAACGGCCATTTCTTGGTTTAGGCCGGACTTGTACAGATTGATCTCTCGAATCTATAAAGTGCTCACGTGCAGCACATTTGTTTAGGGTTTGAACCAGTTTCTCACTCACCCACCGAAATTACCGAAATCAGCAGAAACGATTTTTACCCATAAACAATTGGCGACCACAGCGGGAGGATTGATCTATCGTCTACAATGTCAGACTGTCGATCTCGTTCTTCGACCCAGATGTCAAGATGGTAGGGGAAGGCGACTCGATCCGACTCAACTACCAGACGACCCGGTTACCAGTTGCAAAAACTACACGAGAAAACTGGGGACTCGTTGAAGATGCCACCAGCGATTGGGGACTTGCGACTCAGTCCGACTCAACTACCAAGACGACCGGTTGCCCCTGGGTTGCAAAAACTACAAGAGAAAAGCGGGGACTCGCCGAAGATGCTATCAACGATTGGGGACTTCTTTGACGATGCTACCAAACAAAGCCGCCTTTTACATGGAGAGGGGCGTGTTCACAAAAACCTATGAAGTGAGTAAATTTAGACTGCGCAAGACATACGATCTGTTTTTAGGCTCTTAACAAAACCGTCATACTACTGAGTATTGTGCCTATTGCTAGCACACACTTTCATAAAAGCAATATTCCTTTCCCAAAACATAATCAGAGTCATTTTATCAAAACCATTCATCCCAGAAATAATCCAATATCCTCAAAAGCTAACATTTATCTATCAACCCAAGAAATCCAGGAAGACAAAAACCATAAACCAGGCGCTTTGTTTGCCTTTCAAAAAAAAAAAAATTCACCTACCCGTACATACCTACTTTGCACAATAACAATTACCTGTCACTATTAGCAGACGTTACTACAGTGACATTTGAAGAATTATTTATGATGAAGTATTTCCACAAGTTTATGAAAGGCAACCTATGGCTACGGTTTACACCAAAGACAAGAAAACAATAAAACAAATTGAAAGAGAAATATTTGTAGTACATAGCTGGGATATGCTTGCCCACTTTGTCACTACCGCGCTACCGCTAACACCATGACGTGATAACAAAGATACGAGGTAAAAGGGAGCCAACCCATTTCATAAGCATAACACTTTTTGAATTTGAATAAGGAAAGGATTTCTGTTTGAGCTACGTATGGGAAGAGGCAAGCGGGCCCCTTGAGGAACAAGTCCAAGCCACGCCAAGCCCGCACCGTGCCAAGCCAATGGTCCACACCATACCGAAATCCAAGCCAGCGTCCACACCAAGTCGGCGCCCATTCCAAGACGATCCAGCGCCTGTGAGACACGTTTCCGGATGCGCTTACCTGACGCGCTTGCCAGACGCGCATGCCAGCGTTTGCCAGAAGTGTTTTCCAGACGCGCTTACCAGACGCGCTTGCCAGGCACACATGCCGCACGCGCATGCCAGCCGCAGTACCACACTCTGTGCTAACAGTTCGCATCCTTCCAGCGCTAACATCTTGCGCCCTTCCAGCACCATCCTCGCCCTTCGAAACAACGCCATGGCTCCAGCACTTCGTGATCAAAACCGTGTCATCTCTGCACGATACACTTACGATCACCAGAACCAGAGCCACTTCCGCCACCCCAACGGTTCTTCAAGCATGGCAGCTCCAACCGTCACCAGAGACGCTACTCCACCATCAGGGCAAGATACTGGAAGATCCGGAAGAAGCCGACCTCCTTGTAGCGCTGTTGATTTGATGAAAAGACAAAAGATACTTCAGCAGGACGCGCGTTTATAGATGAAGAGGCTCGCGTTGCTCTTGAGCGACCAGTAGAAGGGGATAAGCAATCCAATTTCGTCACACGTGAAGATCAACAAAGACTTCTCCAAAATTGAAAGCAAGGGAAATCAACAACTCTCCTGAGTTCACGGAGAGCCTTCCTTCGTCAAGACCCGCACAATGGGAACTTCGCCCACAAAGTCGTACAGTCTATGATGAAACAGTTGTGTGAGATTCTATGTTTCTCCAAGGCATAGCGTCAAGACATATTTGCACCCCTCAACTGCACTACATCAGGAAAGCAGGCGTTTCCATCTAGGGAAGCCGTTCCCAAACCCCAACCTCTCATAGGAAGCACGATCGATAGATGGAACTGGGGACTCCTAACCTCTGCTCTCTTGAGGGATTTCGAGTTTGACAGAACGTGACGTGGTCTCCGACTTCAAAATGGTAACCGTCAAGGCTCTGAGAGTTGCAAGACGTTGTTTCAACATTCTCTCCAGAAGTAGCTCCGCATCAACGTTCTCTCCAGAAGTAGCTACACATCAACGTTCTCTCCAGAAGTAGCTACACATCAACGTTCTCCAGCAGCGGCTTCGCATCAACGTTCGCTTCAACGCCACTCCTTTCTGCAAAGGGTCATGCCTCCACACTCCCCAGCCAGAGCTCCACCGCAGTAGCAATTACTACAAGGATGGAAACACGTAAACCATACTTGAGGACGGAAGATATACATGGGATCCCTTCACTGTCAAAGCTACGAAGAACAGTCCACCAAAAATCCGTACCCACAACAAGGTCCTCTACTCTTCAAGGGTGCAGCGCAAGAACATCATCACCTGTCTGTATAGAAGACGCCTTCAACACTTTACGAGGCCGCAGAGGATCCCGAGCCTGCACTATCCAGAATATGTCATCATGTAATTTCTAAGCATCCCAGTGTCACATCCAGAAGAGTACGATAGGCTTATATCAAATCCAGTGGAGGGGGGATTCAAGGCGATATAATGAAAGTAGGTCATGCATGGAGACTACCAGCCAGTCAACAAGGACGGATTCGAAGGAAGGGGAACGACTAGGTCATCCTCGTCGATAACACTGACGCATGCTCCAACAGGATATCTCTGCACAAAGGGAAATTTTCCATTTATACAACAAGCGGCGGTAAAGTGTACGATAGTCCGCTAAAGAAGAAGAAAACATACTAGGTATGATTTTCTTAACCCGAATAACCTTTGTTGGGATGCTCATGCAAGAGTCGGACCTCGCGCCTTCATCCGGAGAACCCGATGTTGGTTAGAAGATGATTCGAATCTGCGTGACATGACAAAGAGAGAAATTCAACAAGAAGAACCTTTCTCAAACGAGGGAGATGATGCGATTGCGTTGGGTTTGAATCTGAGAACCTTTAAAAGGAAAGGAAGCAATGAGGGACATAACGCTTCCAGATTTTTTGGCATGAACGATGCCCTAATCGAAGCCGCGCGTGAAGGAAAGGCAAAATAAGGAAACTTTTCTATCTGTAGAAACACCTACTCCCTCCTTGTTCACACCGATCCCATCAAGTCACGTCAGCAAGCACGCATAGCTTCCCTACCTTGCGCCGGTCCCACCAGCTAGCACAATCAGCTTCCCAACTCACGCCAATTTCCCAACGTCGCCCAAGTCACGCCTGCAAGCACGCACAGCTTCCACACCTTGTGCCGGTCCCACCAGCTAGCACAATCAGCTTCCCAAATCACGCCAATTTCCCAACGTCGCCCAAGCTGCACCAGGGCCCACCGGTTGTGCCGGCCTCCCGATTTGTGCAAAACTACCAGAGGCAAGGATTCCAAATCCTATTTATAAAAGGTCAGACGAGCCTCCTTCAATTTTCTTTACGGTTTGCTGTTAATAGTTTGTCACCATCTTATGCTTACCTCGCAACAAAGCCCCTGTTCCGAGCTAGCGAGGGGACTTAATGTTGATGGTGGTTTTTAAACAGGGGGTAAAATCGTAAAACCCCATGACCTAGTGTTACCCGCAACACATTAACTAAGAGCATTTAACTCAGGTGTAAATAATTAATAGGGGTATTTTTTCAAAATACCCAGTTAGGGTTTTCAACACAAAACCCTAATTCCAAAACCAAGCCGCACATGCGCACCATGGCAACAATGCCAAATCAAGCGCGCACACTGCGCGCCATGGCAGCAATGCCAAACCAAGCCGCTGACACTAGCACCATGGCAACAATGCCAAACCAAGCCGCATATCTTTGCGCACCATGGCAGCAATGCCAAACCAAGCGCACATCGCTGCGCACCATGGCAACAATGCCAAACCAAGCAGATACTTCGCACCATGGCAACAATGCCAAACCAAGCGCACATCTGCGCGCCATGGCAGCAATGCCAAACCAAGCAAAAGACACTGCGCACCATGGCAACAATGCCAAACCAAGCCGCATATCTTGCGCACCATGGCAGCGAATGCCAAACCAAGCCGCACATCTGCGCACCATGGCAACAATGCCAAACCAAGCCGATATGCGCACCATGGCAACAATGCCAAACCAAGCCGCATATCTGCGCACCATGGCAACAATGCCAAACCAAGCCGCACCATGGCAACAATGCCAAACCAAGCCGCAGATCTGCGCACCATGGCAACAATGCCAAACCAAGCCAAGACCACCGCACCATGGCAACAATGCCAAACCAAGCCAAATCTGCGCACCATGGCAACAATGCCAAACCAAGCCGCACCTGCGCACCATGGCAACAATGCCAAACCAAGCCGCATCTGCGCACCATGGCAACAATGCCAAACCAAGCCGCGCCTGCGCACCATGGCAACAATGCCAAACCAAGCGCACTGCAGCACCATGGCAAGCAATGCCAAACCAAGCCGCATCTTTGCACCATGGCAACAATGCCAAACCAAGCCGCTGCTGCGCACCATGGCAACAATGCCAAACCAAGCCGCATAATGCGCACCATGGCAACAATGCCAAACCAAGTATCATCTTGCGCACCATGGCAACAATGCCAAACCAAGCCGCACCATGGCAACAATGCCAAACCAAGCCGCATCTTTGCGCACCATGGCAACAATGCCAAACCAAGCCGCACCCTGCGCACCATGGCAACAATGCCAAACCAAGCCAAACATTGCGCACCATGGCAACAATGCCAAACCAAGCCGCACCTCGCGCACCATGGCAACAATGCCAAACCAAGCCGCATACTGCGCACCATGGCAACAATGCCAAACCAAGCCGCACTGCGCACCATGGCAACAATGCCAAACCAAAGCCGCACCCGCGCACCATGGCAACAATGCCAAACCAAGCCGCACCCTGCGCACCATGGCAACAATGCCAAATTTCTGAGCCGCTATGCCTTTGGCCCACGCCAAATATAGTGCCCTAGGCTTGCAAGACTTGCAACTAGGTCAACATGGCCGTACGTGCCATTGGCACATGCCAACACGTACCGCAAGCCATATTTCAAAGTCGCTATGCCATTGGCACACGCCAAATATAGCGCCCTAGGCTTGCAAGACTTGTAACTAGGTCAACATAGCCGTACGTGCCATTGGCACATGCCAACACGTACCGCAAGCCATATTTCCAAGTCGCTATGCCATTGGCACATGCCAAATATAGCGCCCTAGGCTTGCAAGAATTGCAACTAGGTCAACATGGCCGTACGTGCCATTGGCACATGCCAACACGTACCGCAAGCCATATTTCCAAGTCGCTATGCCATTGGCATATGCCAAATATAGCGCCCTAGGCTTGCAAGACTTGCAACTAGGTCAACATGGCCGTACGTGCCATTGGCACATGCCAACACGTACCGCAAGCCATATTTCCAAGCCGCTATGCCATTGGCACACGCCAAATATAGCGCCCTAGGCTTGCAAGACTTGCAACTAGGTCAACATGGTCGTACGTGCCATTGGCACATGCCAACACTTACCGCAAGCCATATTTCAAGCCGCTATGCCATTGGCACACGCCAAATATAGCGCCCTAGGCTTGCAAGACTTGCAACTAGGTCAACATGGCCGTACATGCCATTGGCACATGCCAACACGTACCGCAAGCCATATTTCCAAGTCGCTATGCCATTAGCACTTGGCAAATATAGCGCCCTAGGCTTGCAAGACTTGCAACTAGGTCAACATGGCCGTACGTGCCGTTGGCACATGCCAAACCCACACGCTGGTAGCCTAACTTGCAAACCGTGCAACCTACCACCAAGGCCACGGCCCTAACGGCCACGCATGCCATTGGCACATGCCAAACACACACGCTGGTAGCCTAACTTGCAAACCGTGCAACCTACCACCAAGGCATTCCACACATGCTATTGGCACATGCCACACACGCCACTAGCAGCTCTGGCATTGCCACTTGCGCTCGAGGTGCAACTCGCAACAAAGGCATTCCGCACATGCCATTGGCACATGCCACATGCGCCCCTAGCAGCACCACTTGCACTCAAGATGCAACCGACACTCGAGACATCAACACAAACTGGGGGATGCTTTCTAGGGTTTTGGTTTGGCGGTCACAACATGCAGCGTACACTACGCTCACATTAAGAAAGCGTGAAAAGGAATAAAGCGGTCAAATAAAAGAGGAAATAATGGTGAAAACGTTTTCACCCATTAACACAATGCGGTTACCATATCCTCCCATTATTTCACCCTTTACTCTCTTCCTTCATGAGGCCGAGTACGTTTCAATCTCGACTATTATAAATAGGTCTTACCTATTTCCACCGGACAACAAGTCTCGGTCGGGAGAAAAATACTACACACTCTCGAAAGGCAACTTTGCAAGCTCTCCCAAAAGCTTTCATCTCTTGCAAGCTTCCTAAGCTTTCACTTTCGATACAAGTCGAGATACTACTCTCCTCAACACCTTTCTTTGCTTCCCTCCCCAAATCAACCCTTCTCCTCCACTTTGTGAGTGAAGCAAGTCCTGGAACGGCCATTTCTTGGTTTAGGCCGGACTTGTACAGATTGATCTCTCGAATCTATAAAGTGCTCACGTGCAGCACATTTGTTTAGGGTTTGAACCAGTTTCTCACTCACCCACCGAAATTACCGAAATCAGCAGAAACGATTTTTACCCATAAACAGTTGCGTTTCGAAGTTGACAGCATTAAAGACCAAATCATTCCTATTCTTCCATATTGTCCAAGTGATGGCCACGGGAAGCAAATGCCACAACACTTTACCCGTTGAAGATAAGTGTTTTACCTTCCAACCTTTGATGATTAAATCGATGCAATTCGGCATCACCCACTCTATTCTCACATATGATATGAAGTAGTTCCATATCTCCGCAACTGTCGGACAATGAAGTAGTAAGTGAGGAGCAGTTTCTTCTGTCTTGCAGCACAATAAACAACCATGGACTATCACAGTTCTTTTCTTACGGAGGGTGTCCATGGTTGCCATCTTTTTATGATATACCTGCCATAAGAAAAAACCTACTTTGTGTGGCCAAGATCTAGACCAAACGCTAAGATTAAGAGTCGCCATCTCATGTTCTTTTTCAAACCAAGAGTAAGCTGACCTAACAGAAAAAAGCCCATTTTTGTCAAACGACCAAGAAAGGGAGTCTTCAGTAGTGTTGCTAAGCACCTTCTCTTCAATCAGAGATAATAAAGAACAGACCTCATTGATTTGATGTTGATACAGTCTTCTTGACAAGCCAAGGTTCCAACTCCCTCCATTAGAGATTCTCTCAGCACAATGTTGAACCGTACAATACTTGGATTCTGTTATCGCGTATATGCTAGGAAATTTGTCTTTAAACGATAGATCACCAGCCCATTTATCCTCCCAGAAACTTGTTGTATTTCCGTTTCCAACAATAATAGTTGAACCTTGATTAAAAGCTTTTAGTTGAGAGAAACTACCTTTCCAAACTCCGCAGCTGTTAGTCCCTTTAGGCTTCTTAGTTTCTCTATCACAATTAGCAGAACCATATTTTGTCACCATAGCCTTCCTCCAAAGTGCAGTCTTCTCTTTGTTGAAATGCCAGCACCATTTGGAGAGTAATGCTTTGTTCATGCTCTTTATAGATTTAATACCTAGCCCCCCTTTTTTCAAAGGAGTGCGGAAAATTTTCCACGACACATAGTGATGACTTTTCTTTGAGTCTGAAGCATCCCATAAGAAATTCCTAATCATCCTTTCGATAGATTTGATCAACTTAGATGGCGCAATAAAAAGAGAAAGCATGTAAATAGGTATGCTGGCCAGAACGCTCTTTATGAGTGTTAATTTTTCGGCTTTGCTGAGGCTAGATCTCTTCCATGAGCACAGTCTTGATTTACACCTTTCTATTATCTCTTCCCATTTTTGTGTAGTATACGAAGAATCCCCTAAAGGCAAACCTAGGTAACCCGATGGAAAAGATTCTATTTTGCAACCTAACATGGCATCCATAGAATCCACATTCACCGCATTGGCAACCCCGAAGAGACTACATTTCGCGAAGTTGATATGAAGCCCAGAGACCATTTCGAATCCAAGGAGATAATATCTTAGATAATTCATTTGCTCAGTAGAATCATCTAAGAAAACCAGCGTGTCATCAACGTATTGCAAATGACTCACCTTCAAACCATTCGAGCTCATGGAAAACCCCCCTAAGTGACCTAATTCATGACCAGTTTGAAACATAATATTCAAGGATTCTGAGACAATAAGGAAGAGAAAAGGCGAAAGTGGATCACCTTGTGTTAATCCTCTCCCCGTGATGAACTTGGAATGAGCTGACTCGTTTATAAGAACTGAGATTGGCGTATTAAAAATGCACCCTTGAATCCATTTGCGCCAAAGAGTACCGAAACCCATCTTACCCAATACCTCGTCAACAAACTCCCAAGAAACATGGTCGAAAGCTTTTTCAAAATCAATCTTACAAACCACCCCTGGTATGTCGCTCTTTATTCTCGAGTCGAGACATTCGTTCGCAATCAAAGCGCAATCCAGAATTTGTCTTCCTTTTATGAAAGCTGATTGTTGATGGGAAATAAGAGCAGGGAGAACCACTTTCAATCTTTCAGCTAACACCTTCGAAATCATTTTGTACACACTATTCATTAATCCAATGGGCCTGAAATCTTTCACTTCCTCCACCACCTCTTTCTTAGGGATTAAGGAGAGAAACGTGTTCTTGAGTCTCCAATTTATAGTTCCCCAATTGTTGAAATCTTTAACTACCTTCATAATGTCATCACCCATGAAGTACCAGCACTTAAGAATGATCATTACCTGAAACCCATCAGTGCCGGGAGCTTTATTTTGACCCAAACTCTTCAAAGCCGCTATACATTGATTCTAAGATATGTGTTTCCAACCCAAAGAACAAGCGTAGAATTTATTTATTTGAATTGCATACCTGCAATCGAGGGCCTTGGGGAGGAGTTCTTTGAAAATAAATTTGAGAAGTATCCGTGATGACGATTTGATAACATCTTTGTCCTCTCGTCAATTTGTCCGTTCACTTTCAGAGAGTGAATCGAGTTCCTTCGACGTCTCATTTTGACAATCCTTCGATGTCATATATTTTAACGACTTTTTAGACTTTTAAACAAAAATCAACACATAAAACACTGGTTAAACAACTAATAATAGAAAATTTTAACTGAATAATTGTATTTAAATATAAAGTATATACAAGATCAAAAAAAAACCAATCAACAGAACTCTGGTCAGAGAGTTACCTACAGGAGAGCGAGGTTGGGCGTTCGAATCCAGTTCGGAAGTATCATTCGGATTCGGCCAGTTCGGATACGTTCGCGAATCATTCGTGAGGTCCATATAATCCGGGAACTAGGTTCGGAGTTCAAATAGTTCGGAAGTATCATTCGGATGCGGTCAGTTCGGATACGTTCGTGAATCATTCGGGAATGATTCGGAGAATTACTAACTAGGGTCGTACATAGCAAAGAAATACATATATTGTTAAAACTGGCTTTTGTCCTGGCCATTGCAGACACCGCAACCCCTATTTTTAATCTTATTCTTATTTCACACACAAAAAATAATAACTACAAGAAAAAAAAGGTTTCTCTTATTTAGACTAAGGAATTACGTTGAAGTTGTGCAACAACTTATTCTTGTTTTTATTCAGCTCAATTGGAGTTGTGCAACAACTTATTTAAATACAAAAAAGTTATTTCTTCAGCTCAATTGGATGCTCTTCCTTCTCCTTTCTTAAAAGGGAGCACTACCCTCCATTAAGCTAACAAAGAATATGTATAACAAGGGGCTGAATCAATGGAAATTCAGTCTTATAGGTAGGCTTAATTTAAGCAAAATTAAGCTTGAAAAAGCAAGATATCAACTGTTGTATCAATGGAACCTTGAAGGTGCAGTTAAGCTCATTCCAATTGGTAGGGGATTATTTTCAATAACGATTGATAATGAGACAGATAAGATCAAAATTGGGTCTGAAGGATCTTGGAATGTGGCCGATTAATATCTACAAGTTAGAGATTGGGAGCCAAAATTCATCCCGGATAACCAACGCACTTCTCTGGCCATAGTCCGCGGCACAACCCAGGACCAACAAGTACTTGGTAAAACCATAGACCAAACCATGTTAGCTACTTTGCAATGAAGGAATAAATGTTCCTGAGTTTCAGTTCCATCACCACATAGGACGCATGAATTGTAAATCCCGACACCCTTCTTGTTCAAGTTATCAATGGCGTTAAGCTTATCATGTATCAAACACCAGACTAAGAAGTTGATCTTAGGAGGGATAGCAGGTTTCCGAATGAATACATGAGGAAAATCCGAAACACCAAAGTTCGACACCAATTTAGAGTATAAAGACTTTACGGTAAAGGTACCATTGTTGTGTAGGGACCATCTTCTTGTATCCGGTAAGTTATCAAGGGGAGGAGCGTCACCAATTAGAAGTAATAATTCAGCAAACAAATTTGTCTCAATACCGGTGAGTGTTCTCTTGAAATTAAACTTCCAACTTCCATCTAGAGTGACCATATCTGCAAGCTTAGAATTTTTCTCTCTGGATAACTTATGAAGATCAAGAAAAGTGGAAGCAAGGGAGGCATTTCCAATCCAATTGTCATTCCAAAATGCAATTTTAGTACCAGAGTGAATAAAGAGAGTCGAGTTAGCACTCACTAGATGAGATGTATCTGCCTATGTTGTAAAAGGCGCTAGGCAAGGCGAGGCGCCAAGCCCAGCGCCTAGCGCCTTTGGCGCCCCAGGCGAGGGCCTTTTTTTTTAGAAAAAAAAACAGAATTAGGTATAATTTGGCGCCTGGGCGCCTCATTTTGCCAGGCGCCAGCCTTGCGCCTTTGGCGCTTAAGCGCCAAAGGCGCTCGCCTTTTACAACATAGGTACCTGCAATAGCCTTCCAACAAGACACACCATGAGAATACGGAGATTTACCAGGAACCCAACTAGAAAACGCATCACCATGTCAGTAATAATTTTGTACCATAACTTGTTTTTCTCCATGCCAAATCTCCAAAACCACTTAGCCAAACAAACACAAATTCATCGAGTTTTAGATTACGAGACACCAAGCCCGCTTATTTCTTTATCAACACAAACCAAATTCCAAGTAATGAGATGAGAGGTTTTTGAACCAAAGCATTATGGAATAGCTTCACTCTAGATGGAATAGCTTCACAATCAATCTCTTGACATCTTGACATACCATATTTTCTTAAAAGTTGCAGGGTCATAACAAGAGAGAACGTGATTCTTCCATAGCAAAATTTCACTGTCTGTTAGGGACAATAAGCGAGTTAATCATTTATCCCCTTTTCTGCTGAACCTCCTAATCCATGTAAAAGTGTTAAAGTTGGCGTGCCTTTTCAAACCTTCCCCTTGCTTTCTGTAAAAATGACACAGATACAGATTCCCTCCACACCACCCGATTAACGTCCATATGATAATTGGGTTGACAAGGTGGTGGTGGGATAGATCGAAATATTTCATCAGTTAAATCAAAGGCTACAATATCACAGTTAGATCTTGTATTTAACCAATGGACCGCTCCACACTAGAATAAACACCCGATCCGGATAACATATAGGTAACTTGTGTGTCTCTACTCATTGCCTTCACCAAGGTTGTAAACTTTGACGCTTCGCTTGCCACAGTACGCTTCATTACAGCAGAGTTTACATTAAGCTTATACAGACCCTCAGTCTTATAACCCTGCCCCACATAATCCTTACTCTTAGTTACAAACAGAAAAGAACTTTCGTGTTAAGATTGTTGCGACTGTAACAATAAAACACTAAAAGAAGATGTGAAGATGTTAGAAATAAATTTCTGGAAAGTAAATAAACACTCAAATGATAGCAAACAGAGGACAGAGTCACGTGTTCAACACGCTGTCCTTAAAACGATAGTTGACCGGTACGCCTCATGAATGAGTGATGCCTATACCCTGTGGTCAAGTCGTATCCAAGATAAAACTTCCCAATGCAAGCACTGTTAGCACTACAGTACTTGCCCACTCTTACGAACTCAACAGCAATGGCACAACGAATGTAAAAACCACACAGAGGGAGAGAGACGAAAAGAAGAGGATAGTAGCTCTTCTGGACACACTTTGAAATGAAGAAATCCATTTGTTTTTATAGGCAATGGAAATGAATTTGACATAAATGAATTTTTCATAACTTCCCTAATAAACCATTTAAGAAATTAAATTTTGTCTTAATTTCAATAAAATAGTTTAATGAATCAAAACCTTGTTTTACGTATTCCGTTCAGGAATTAAAAGTTTGTTTAAAGAATCTCTTTAGAAATTAAATTTTTTTTTTCCGTTTAAAGCTTGTTTTAATTTTAATCTTAGTTAACTCATGCATGTGTATACATGCATTAGGCATGGCAAGTTTCCCATGACTACCCATATTCGCATTTCATTCACTCATAGAAAATGAGTACGCATTTAAAGGTCTAAGATCATTATAATCAAGACCAAAAAACTAAAACATATTAAAAAGACTCATTTTCTCCAACAACCAATCCTAACAACCTTGTATGTATTAGTGGAATGAAAATAACCGAATCCAACAGGGTCGGCGTTATACTCTGAAATTACGTAACATACCAAACCATTGGAAGTACCAACAAAGCTGAAGGACCAAGCACCAGGTTATATTGCAGATCTCTGTAAGCAATCTTGTAAAATTCTTGCGGTTCTTTCATACAATTCAGCCTGGTTCACGGGTCTTGGTTGCTATTATTAGGGCTTTTAATAAAAGGAAACCGCGGGGCATGCTTGCGTTTAACCAAATTTAGCGAAGAAGGTTCCTTTTTTAGGTCTGAAACAATTTTGAATAATGGGAAATTATATTCAAAAAAAAAAAAAAAAGGTATAAAAGAACGATAACCTACTCTAACCCTAGAACTCGAAAACTACTCTGATCGATCATATGAACTCACTCTTACGTTGAAGATATCGAGGCACTTTATTGAAGAACAAAAATGGTATAACCTCCATATCGAGGCACTTTACTAGCTAGATCGAGTAATAATTTGTTCGAACCTAATTAACTAGTAAAACATAAGAAATCACTTGCTGTAAATCCTATCTGGTGATGCGTTATATTGTTTTTCGATATGTAGAAATTCTAGCCTACTTAAGGGTTTCTATAGATAAAGTATTCGAGATTTTTTCTATTATTTTCTGTTAATTTGGTGACACTAATTGCTTAATATATATATATATATATGTACGTTTATGGTGAGTATAAAGAGTAACGTAGAAAATCTAGTGTTTGGTATTACTGTCTATAACTAAAAATTGATCTTAGTTGGCTATACAAAGTTTTTATTTTTCAGTTTCTGGCATACTTAAGGGACTACATACAGTTCATGAATTTAGTTCTTCGATGTTGTTGTTGCTGTTTTTTTTTTTTTTTTTTTTTTTTTTTAATTTGGTGATACTAATTACTTTATATGTACGTTTATGGATTATGGTGAATATGCAGAGTAATGTTAGGCGACTTGATTACAGATATCATCCTGGGATAACAGGAGTTAAAGAAGAAGAGATTAGAGGTAGTGATGGGGTTGAAAATATTTCCAATTGTGCTAGCCTTCCACAAGAGATCATCAATGATATCCTGACAATGTTACCAGTTAAGTCTCTCTTAAGATTCAGGTGTGTATCCAAGTCTTGGTACAAACTTTTGAAAACCACTAACTTCGCTAAACTCCAACTTCATTTCTCTTTGAAGAATCGTACCAATGGTATCCTAATTGATACTTATAAAAAGATGTCTTATCTTGATTACGATTTGTTATCGTCAGATCCATTATCTTCAGATTCCTCAACATTATATAACAAGCTTGATCATATTGCTTATCCATTGGAATATGAAAAGAAAGAAATTGTAGGCTCTTCTAACGGCCTGGTTTGCTACACATCATCTAAAGAAGACATTATCATTTTGAATCCGTTTACTAAAGACTACAAGAAAATACCCTCACCAGAACGACTACGAAGAGACAGACCGGAAAGCTATGGGTTTGGTTATGATTTGAAAACTGAGGATTATAAACTCATGCTGTATTATTGTGGGAATGACAACTCTCGTATCGAATTCTATTCGTTAAAATTAGATTCATGGAAAACAACCATGGTTGTCGTCCCATGGGAAATACCTTCCAAAAATATAGTGTTTTTAGAAGGAATTTTTCATTGGTTGGACAAATCCTATATATCCCCTAAAAAGATGGCTTGTTTTGATACTGCCAATGGGACAGTGGAATATATTTTGCTTCCTGAACATTTTCCGGACAAGTTTAGAGAACTTCGTGTTTTGGGAGGCTGCCTTTGCGTGATTGGTACTGATCTCAAAAAGAACATTCGCGAAGTATGGGGGATGAAGGATTATGGTGTAGAAAATACTTGGACTAAAATGTTCACCATTGACAACGGTAAGCTATTAGGGCTTCAACATTTGAACTTGAAACAGTATTTCAAGAATGACGCGATTTTGGTATATCTTGATGACAACAACTATTCAGCTTATTTATATGATCTTAACCTTGAGGTATCTAAAGAATTTGAGATCGATGGTATAATGCCAGGGTTCCGAACATGGCCGTTTTTTGGGAGCTTAGTTTCACCTACACTTGTTCGGGGATCGGCCGTAAAATCCAAGAAGCGTAATTTCGATTTTCTTTCTTAATCTAACTGAGGAAGGGATTTTTGTATTTTCTTCAATCTACTGCTACGCTGATGAGCTATAAATTCTTTTACTTATTAGAAAAATAAAATAAAATAGAACTTGAGATCGATTTTAGAAGGATTTCTCTTTGATGTTGCTTTGTTCTTGACTAATTACAGGATTTATTTTGCATAAATGAAGAATTAAAATGCATAATAACAATGATGTGTTTTGGTAGTGCATGGCCCAAACTATTTAGTTCATGACAGCGCTATTGAAAATTTAATTAAGATTCTCTTTACTTGGAATAGACTCATGATCTCCTTTTCAATTTCAGTCCCCAACTTCCATATTTTCTCATTTCCTCCAACACTAATCTCATCCAACTTCTTGGAAAACATCCATAACAAGCCCTTTCTCAAAAACTAGTATGATAAGAAGATTTCAGATCTAGTTAGCTAATGAGATAGTAATATCACACGCAATACCATTATTGTTCGAATAGCACCAAATGGACGGCAATCGATTCGTTTTTCCTAATTTGCAATGCAGACAATATCTTCCACATTAGGAACATCTTGCTAGGTTTAGAATGATTTATCATTAGATAATGTTATAGTCTTGAAGGAAGTAATAATTCCATATTTCATGATATAGGGTCTCTATGTTAGATTGAGAGTCATTATCCTTACTCTTGAACTAGTTTCTAATAAATGAGCAAGTTCATGAACTTGGGGCACTCTCTCTTTTGTTGATTATGGACTAAGCATAACCAAATGAGTTCAGATGTGGTGTGAGCAAGAGCTCTATACTCTGCTTCAGCACTTTAATGAGAAACCACACTCTGCTTCTTACTTCTCCAGGAAATCAACGAGTCTCCCAAGAACACACAGTAGCCTGTAATAGATTTTCTGTCTGTAATGTCCCAAGCCCAATCGGAATCTGAGTAAGCTTGAAGAGTGAGATCAGACTTGGATGAGAAACACAAACCTTGATGAAGAGACCCCTTGATATATCTCAGAATTCTGAGAACAGCTGCATAATAAGTAGACCTTGGAGCAGACATAAACTAACTGACTATGTGAACTGCATGACTTATGTCTGGTCTCGTAATGGTCAAGTAATTCAGACTCCCTACTAGTTGACGATACAATGTTGGATTTGACAATAGAGTCCCATCTGTAGGACTGTCTTTTACATTCAATTCAAGAGGTAACTTAAGGATCTCAGATTACCTTATGGTCAAGTAATTCAGACTCCCTACTAGTTGACGATACAATGTTGGATTTGACAATAGAGTCCCATCTGTAGGACTGTCTTTTACATTCAATTCAAGAGGTAACTTGACGATACAGTGTCAGTTACCTTATTGTCAGACAGCCCTGCACGTTGTAGAATCTCAGATTCATATTTGACTTGTGATATGAAATAACCAGTGGGTGACATGCAAACTTCAATGCCAAGAAAGTAACTTAAGGATCCAAGATCTTTCATCTTAAAAAAATCACTGAGGTATGATTTGAGTTCAGTAATACCTTGTTAGTCACTCACTGCCAGTAATAACCATGTCGTCAACATACAAGAGAAGAATGAAAATTCATTTTTCTGACGATCTGACGAACATAAATGAATCACAGAAGCTTTGTGTAAAGCCATACTGGAGAATCGCATTGCTAAACTTCTCAAACCAAGCACGAGGTGCTTGTTTGAGTCCGTATAATGCCCGTCGAAGCCTACATACTTGATTAGGTTCATGAGGCAAACCGGGGAGGAGGTTGCATGTAAACCTCTTCTTGTAGCTCACCATGAAGAAAAGCATTTTTCACTTCCATTTGATGGAGCCCCCATTGTCGTCTTTGCGGCAACAACAAGTAACTTGTCTTAACCGTAACCATTCGCCACCGGTGCAAATGTTTCTTCATAGTCAACTCCATACTCTTGTGTATAACCTTTTGCAACAACTCGTGATTTACATTGTTCAAACTCACCATCTGACTTGGTCTTCACTTTATAGACCCATATGCTTCCAACAACTGATTTTCCAGGAGGAAGATCCACCATTTCCCATGTCCCTGCCTGTGCATGTCCTTCCAATTCATCATCCATTGAATCTTTCCATTCTGGAATGGCTTCAGCTTCTCTGTATGTTTTTGGTTCATAAAATGACAAAATAGAAGACAAGGAACAATGATAGTCTGCATACTTAGCTGGTGGTCTTCGATTGCGAGGTGGCAAAGAATTTTCTTCAGAATCAGGATCTCGTTCCTGAGTTGCACTGTCAGGTTGAGTCGTAGAGTGGTCTCGGTCATCAGTATTTTGTGGATCAATAACTAGAGGACATGGACTTTCAGGAGTAGATATAGGAAAAGTGCTAGGATTGAATTCACTAGGGAATGGATCAGAATAAGTGAAAGACTCAAAAGATGAAGATTTGCTGCTTGGAAGTGACCAAAATGAAACTTTCTCCCAGAATGTGACATGACGAGAGACACGAAGCTTTCTATTAACTGGATCATAACAACGGTACCCTTTTTGTTCAATACCATAACCAAGAAAGACACACAAGACATTTTTTTGACCAAGTTTATGACGTTCACGTTCTGGAAGGAGTACAAAACAAGTTGAACCAAAGACTCGAAGCTCAGAATAGTTTGGTTTCTTACCATAGAGATGCTCATAAGGTGATATTACTCCTATGACAGCTATTGGAACTCTATTGATGGTGTAGACTGCAGTAAGGACTAATTATCCTCAGAAATTGGAAATAACTGAACCAGAAATTAACTGGGTTCTAGCTATCTCTATAATATGACGGTGTTTACGTTCTGCAACTCCATTTTGTTACGGAGTTTCGATGATCGGGACAGTTGAAGAATGGTGCCTTGGGTTTTAAGAAATTCTTTGAATGGATTGGAAATATATTCCCCACCCCGATCAAAGCACGAAAAACTTTGATCACTTTTCCAATCGAGTTTTTATGATGGTTGAGAAATCAACATATAACTTAAGAAAATCTTCTCTAGAATTTGAATAGATATACCCATGTATAACGCGAATAATCATCAATAAAGCGATATAATACAAAGCACCTCCCTTTGACATAATTGGAGATTTACCCCAGACATCAGAATGTATAAGAGAAAAGCTTCAGTTGAAATACAAGTGCTAAGATTAAAAGAAAGAGTTGGTTGTTTTGCCAGTTACAAGAGATGCAATTTGGTTCTTTATCTAACTGAGTATCTCCTAGTAAAACCTTATTGATCATATATGAAAGACGAGAAAAGGAAACATGACCTAACCTAGAATGCCAAGACATGAAGGGAGATATTGACACAGGTGCAGTGGGAGAAGCAGCTACGACATGACTTTTAGATTCTGCTGAGAGAACAAGAGATTGAAGGAGATACAACCGACCAACTCTACAGCCTATCCCAACTAGCTTCCCGATTTTGAGATCCTGTATAGCACAACCATAAGGAAAACAATATGTGTTATAACCTTGATCACACAATTGACCAATTGAAATAAAGTTCATTGTAATATTTGGTACAAGAAGCACATCTGATACATAAAAGTTATTTGAATTTTTGACCAGGCCTATATGACTTGCAGTTACTGTTGATCCATCGGCAGTATGAATCTTAGGGGTGATGACAGGATGCAGACTTTCAAAAAAACTTTTGATTGAAAGTCATATGGTTTGATGCTCCTGAGCCGAGAAACCATTCTGTTGAGTAAATACCTGAGGAGATAGAGAAGGCAGATGCAGTTGTAGGATTGTTACCAATTGAGAGTGCTTGTTTAATCATCTCCTGAATATCAGCAAGATTTGGTTGATGCAAGTACATCTAACGCAGATGAGTTTAATGTTGATGCAGGTGAGACTGGGGCTGCCATGAATCTGGTTGGTAGACTGGCCTGTTTCCTCCACTAGCATTAATTCTTCTCATGTTTCTTGAAGTTGGTGAGGTGTAAAATCTGGATGAATGACCAAGTTCCTTACAGTACCCACACTGTGTTGTGGGTGTGTCAGGTATTATTGGAGAAGATGAGGAATTTGCTGATGAAATATTGCAATTCCTTGCAAAGTGCCAAAAAGTCTTGCAATTGTGACACTGTACTTGAGACATGTCGCGTTGCACTGAAGCACTTGAGTTTCTTGAAAGGTTATTTGAACTTGAACGTGTAGGCACAGCAAACACTCCTGATATCTCCGGCGTGATTCTTTTTCTCGTTTCTTCTGCAATAAATTTAGACAAAGCAGCTTTCACAGTTGGAAGAGGTGATCGATGAAGAATAGATGCTCTAACAGACTCAAACTCATCACGTAAAGCTATTAGAAGTTGAACTAAACGTGTTTCCTCTCTATATTTCTACCACAGTTCCACATCTACAGTCCATTTTGTTTCCATAAGTGCTAATTGATTCCAGACTATAGACAGCTCAGAATGAAAAACAGAAACAGTCTGATCAAGTGGTTGCTTCATAGATCTAATATCTTGTTCAAGTTTATATCTCTGAGCAAAGTTGACTTGTGTGTACCTTTTTGAAAGAAAATCCCATGCCTCTTTGGCTACCTCGAAACTGGTGAGTTGCATACTTATAGAAGGAATAACCATATTTCCAATCCAAGTGAGAATCCTGTTATTTTTAATCACCCATTCATCTTTTGGATCCTTTGTTTGTACTTCTTTTCCTTTGTCATTAGAACTGCTTGTTGTAGGGGCTTTTTCTGTACCATCGACATACTTCCACATACTCTTTCCTTTAAGAAAACTCCTCATGATGAATGACCAGTGATTGTAGTTGGTTCCATCAAAACGAACAGTGATAGGTTGAGAATCTTCTTTTGACATGATTACTATGTTTTCTACGGGTTGTATTTTCTCCGAGTTGTATTGCAGCGGGCGGGTACTCGGATCTTTCCTAGCTCTACGATGCCATGATAATCATGATCATAGAGATTCTAATGTAGATGTGAGAATAATTCTCTGTGTATTCATTAATAGGCAATAGCCTGATTTATACAACTTTACACAACTAGATAAGGCAAATAAAAGATACACCTAACAATATCTAGAATATACACAACTAGATAAGGCAAATAAAAGATACACCTAACAATATCTAGGATATATACATCAAGAATATATATGCAGTTACAACTAAATAACAACACAATTATGTCAAGATATATAATATCTTGACTATATCTTAACAGTAGGAAGGATCCGTACACTAGTGGAAAACAGCCGATTTAAGATAGTTAGATAGTGTCGTTTTAACGAATTAAACGGCACTTTCGGAATGTTGCTGAAAGTGCCGTAGATTCAGTGTCTTTTTCTGGAACGACACATTCTGAATGCCCCTGAATTACGATGCTTTCTAAGTGCCGCTACGCACGACATCTGGATATCGTCGTAGATTTAATTTTTTTTAATATAAAAAAAAGTTAGTCGAGATCAAGCTAGTGACTCCAGTTATTCTGTCTGGGCTGAAATAAATCTGATTCAAATTCAAATTATACTAAAATGAAACTCAAATTACACTGAAATTTAAATGACAATTCAAATTCAAATGAAATTACTCAAGTTCTCTAATTCAAGTGAAATTCAAATTCTCAAATTCAAATTCAACTTCCATATAGAACCTGATTCGTCTAATACCAAATGATAGCTCCATTACATTGAATTGTACTCATAAATTTAGTCCAAAATCATTAAAAAAAAACTTCTAATTATTAAGGTTTCTTAAGTGATACAAGTCCTGAGAATTTTAACAACAATTTCAGTCATTAGGATCTTGGCACTAGCTTGCATGAGAGCAGAACTGTAGACGCACAACCCTTTCCAACATTTCCACATCCAGCAGGAACAACGATCTTACCATCAACCATGCCATTAGTTAGCCTCATGAGACCATCGGGAACCAAGTGACGGCATCCATGAAGGTTCAAATTACATTCAGGAGAAGAGTAAGTCAGACCTTATACCTAAGAGAATTATACATAACATTCAAGTGCTCACTTTAAATTTATCTTCCTCCATGTACTCCCCAGCTTCCTCTCCAATATGCAGCCTAATCTCAGTTCCTCGTCCTAGTGGTTCATTCCATTCATCCTTAGAAACAGCAATGCTTCATCATCCTTAGACTCTCATACGTACCTGAAACCAGTATTACAAGATTGTAAGATAGTTTTAACTAGATCATGAAAAATATCTACCAATGTAATAATGTAAAACGCCAACTGTTTGTCATCATTGTGTTTGCTAATGACTTCGATATAACTGGCAACAAGATGGACAGAGTAAAAACCAACTCCAAACTTCCCAATTAGATTGAGGTCACCACTTGTCTGCATTTTCTCCACAAAGGCTGTATGTATAGAAACCAATATTACCCATAGTTATCCATCATCAGATTAAAAAAGGGAGGGAAATGTAAATAAGAAGTCCCATATGTAGAAAAATTACCAGAAGTTACTGATTTTGCAATACTTTTCCAAGTTCTTAATAAGATCTTCATTTGTCATTCCTATACCACGGTCACGAGTTGGCAGGATTTTTTTTTTCCTCATCTAATTTCATCTGCAAATAAACAAAAAGAAAAACATTTTTAGTCACGGCAGAAAAAGATGGTTATCAGCTCATACAAGTCACATAATCCACACTTGTATAAACTTCACCAAAGAATTACTCCCCAGAATCTCGATCTTTGTATCATCACCTTCTCCTAGAATTTCCTTATCTGTAAGAACAAGGAGCCTAATCTTATCCAAAGCCTGAGAACGAAAGCAAAGTTTGACATTAAATTAGCTCCCTCAAGAAGATATATTTGTTACTGTAAAGAGAGTTGACAATGATATCCATAATCCGAGAAACCTCAGCCAGGAACTCAAACTTCTCAGTGAATTGTCTAAGAGATTTCCTTGACATTGATTCTGACTCCTTGGTTAAAAACCACCATATTCAAACACCAATTGAACAAAACGTTCTAATGATTATATGAATAGACAATAGAAAGAAAACAAACAAAAACTTAACACATACCTCTTAACAACTTCTGAATCAGTGGATAATCCATGAGGAACAACACCAATCTTATCTTCAATCTTTGGTTGATCAACTAAGTTATCTGATTCACTTTCTTCGGCATCAGCTTGGTTTTTTTATCCTGTTATAATCCATAGGTCATTTCAATTTCAATCTGTACATGTGTATACAATCAATTTATTCAATCTTATTTGTTCTTAACATCAATAGAAACAAGCAATTACAATAACACTAAGAATCCCTAGTGACAATCATATGATCTAAGTAACAATAACCTTAAAATAAAAAATCAAGAAAACCAGATCAGTAATCTGAAACAATAACCTTAACCTTAATGTAGTTCCATGATTCCATCTGACAAGAATATAGATCCAGATCCAAAGTGATGCACTATTAAGTACTACCATAATCTCAACTTGATTTACATCTCTATAGGCTGAAATTAAAATATCAGGAGGAGTTCTAAAAGAACACTAAACAAAATCCATGCTTATCTCATCAAAATCCTACAACATATTTAGAAATAAGAATGAAATAAGACCATCAGGAAATCGTTTGGCTTAATATCTTAATGCAAGAAGATCTAGCATAAACTAATTCAAATCAATTGACCTGACAGAAGCATTCAAAAACGCGATAAGGACATGACTAACATAAAACTTTAGCACTCAAAAATAACAACATTATCAATACAAAGTTTAAGGAGACTTACTCATTATCTTTAGTTCAAATTGGAGGACTTAACTATAGTTGAGATAACAACACAAAAATGATAACCATATTATGAAGCGAAAATGGCTTCATCAGAAGGAAAATACAATATCAAAGTCCAAATCAAGATAACCAATTAAGGCTTAGGAATTTGGTGCTCCTTTCTCTGGCTGCTTGTCGACTGAAACAGCACTAGGAAGATCGAGTCCGCAAGGAATCTTTCCAAGATAGTTACAACTGAAGAATCTGACCCTATCAAACCAAAAATTCAGAAGGAAAAAAAAGAAAGATTCAACATCAAGAAAATAAACAAGGGGTGCCAACAGATCTGCTCCCTTAGTTAAACCAGACAAAGTACAGCCGATGAGCGAATATGCTTACCCGGTATCAACGATCACCACAGAACGTAGCTCATGAGTTAGCAAAGCTGTAAACGTAGAGTAATAAGCCCAACAACTGTCAATGATAAAACTTACAATAAATGTCTTGACATGAAAATTCTGGGGCCAAATTACAAATTATGTTCTAAAAGATTCCCAAATGGTTATTTCCAATGTAAAATTCATTAACAGCTATTATTACAGGGACCAATAACACTTACCGATTGCGGATTTCTTTCTGCACAATTGGGTGGCAGTCATCTTCAAATGCACTGAGGGTTTGAAGCAAGAATGCACTATGGGCCACAACTGCAATCTCTTTTTATTTACAAATCCACAACCTAAATAAGATATCAGATTTTACTATGTTAGTAATTATTGTCCTTAACTAAATCGTTCTCAGCAATGCTTAAATTCAAAGGGTAATTAAAAACCAATTGATAAATTTCATTCCCCTGGCAGCAACAACTTTTCTTGACTCTCTTACATCATCCTGCCACAAAACATCCTCCTCATCTTCTATCTGCGGCAGCAGATACATAACACGAGATTGTAAGCTAAGCGCAAAGCTTATTCAGTTGCAAAATTCATTATCATTTCAATGCGATACGTAACCGTGTGTTAGTGGGATCCTATAGAGCATCATCAGATACTTGCCAGCGAGAAATCGATTGCAGGAAAGATGATCTGGTATTCGGATATACTTCTCCTCCTATCACATGGGTGAACACCCTGTAATAAGAATTTCAAGTTAGAAATCAATCTCTCAATTGTTCAAAGAAATTAAGATTAAGAAGAAGAAATCACTGTAAATATGAATATGAAATCTTTGAAGATTAAAGTTTCCCACTCCAACTCCGTCACTTGTTTGTTCAACGCTAAACCACATAAAATCGCAAAAATCAAAAACCAAATCTCAAAAACCTAATAATCCAAACTGAAAAATATGTAAGAAATGAAGAATCGCTCATTCGTTACCAGTACAAACCCCCAATTTTAAATCCCCCAATTATAAAAACCTAGGGTTTCATTCTAATTAAAATCCACAAAATCGATTCCACGAGAAAACTAAATTGGTTGATTCTTCAATTACATCTAACCCAAAACAACTAAACTCATAACTAATCATTAAACTTACCTTGCTAATGATTTTTCATCAGTTATTAAGAGATGTAAGTTAGTTGATTCTTCAATTGTTGGTGAACGTGAATCATTGTGAGAAAGAAAGAAGAAGAAAAAAAAGAAGAAGATGATGCTGGTGGTGGTGGTGAGGTCGTGGTGATGGAGGTGGTGGTGGCGGCTGGAGTGAGCGGAGAGGGAAGAGAGTATGAGTCTCTGATGAGTAAGAAACTAGATTTAGGGTAAGAAACTAAAGGAAATTAAGTTTTGCTGGTTAGTGGTGGTGACTGAAGTGAGTTTCATTGTTTTAATTTGCTGATTCCATGGATGAGAAATGAAGTTGCAGATCTGGTATAGATTTAGGTTCGGTGTGAGGAAATGGTGGGATGAAGTTCGCTTCATCTGTGAAGGTGGGAGAGAAAAAGAGAGACTAAAGTGAGAGGCGGAGAATAATATGTTTTCTCTCTCTGCATTGAGATAGATAAGGTTGAGGTGATCCAGCTGTTTATCACTTTTGAGAGAAAATCCTGACCGTAGAGGGGGAATATCCTACCAAAGAAACCATACTACATGAGTGACGTTGTCTAAGTCAACAAAAGTCATAACCAACGATAATTTGACTTTAGTCAAGGACACTATAACTAGTATTGTTGTCTAAGTCAGCAAAAGTCCAAACACAACGACAGTTTGACCTTAGTCAACAACACTTTGGGTATGTAGTTGAATCGCGACATTCCCGTTTGTGTCATGTCATTGTGTCTCTGATAGACCATTTTCCACTAGTGGTATATCAGTGTATTACCACCACCCATGAATACCTTTACGAACATATAAACAGAACTTTCCTTTCCGAAAATGATATATGAACGGCCGCATAACAACTGAATAACAGCGATTGATGATGTGTCACTGATACGTCAGGGAGTGATAATTTCTACATTCGCCACCTCACTAAACAATGAAATTAGATTTTCCTTGTAGATTTATTATCATCACCACCGAACATTTTTCTAAGGAATTAAGGAAAGATATTTTATTGAACATTAACTTTGAGGATTGAACTACGAGATCTCTCTTCTCTGGTTATACTCTCTAGATATAACTAAAATGAAGAGATTCAATTTCATTGAAATCACACTTTGCTTCATCTTAATTAATAATTTTTGCATTCATTCAAATCTCAAAAGAAATCAGTGGATCTGATTGTGATTTTGATTCGCAGCAAGGTTTGTCCAAATCCACTCCCAAAGTATCTTGAACTAGATATGTGGGTTTAATATGGGGGAGAGACTGGAAACGGGAGACCATACATCTAAATAGGAAGAACAAGGGACTCAAAGTCAAGAAGCTTAAGATATAAAATCCATATTTTGTTTTGATCTTGTATATGTTTTTATGAAGAGGGGAAAGTAAATTGCTATGTTATGCTTCTTAGCCATTAATAAATGACGACGATAACCAATTAACGAAACAGAATGGAAAGATGAAAGAAGGGTAGCCTGATCTTTGTTTTAGACTTGTTTTATAGAAGAACTAGGTATCCCCGGGGCCTTACGGCCCCGGCTCAACCTTTGTATATCAAAAAGGGAGAAACACATAAAACAATGTAATTTAATGGAGATAACCTTGCAAACACATAATAACCTTGCAAACACATAAACCTATTCATATGAAATTATAGATAAACTAATAACCTATTCATAATAACCTTTAAAACATAAAACTATAGATAAACTAATCAATATAAACTAAAAGACCAATAAAAATTAAAAAATATTGCCTGAACCTATTTGTAAAAGGCAGTACTCAAAACACTAACAAAATCATGTAACCTTCATATTCTTAAAAGAAATATAACTATAGATAAATTAATCCACTGAATAGTTTTTATGAAACCACTGCTCTCCTGCTCTTATTTTTCAGCTTGTGAAAATTTAGCTGATTTTGTTCCGCATTGAGCTAGCGTTTCCTACCTCTCTTAGAGGTATCCTCTTTATCATCCATTGCTGTATTTGGATCATTCAGAGAAGAATCATGTAAATTTAGCTAATTTTCGAGCTCTGCATCCTGCAGAGAAAGGGATTTTTACATGTAAGAACGACTCATATTAAATAGTGGTGCTCCATTAACAACTGATTGCAAAGTTACCTTGAATACTTCTGTATCAGCATCTGAATCGTCCAGTTCGTCTTGTGGCTTGAATACTTTTTGGAATCAGAAATTGAAGGAAGAGATTGATTGATTTTACCTTTATTAGAACTTCAAACCAAAAAAAAATTAGAACTTCAAACCAAAAAAAAAAAACTAAGAACTTTTAATACCTCATTGTTTCGGTGCAAGAATCCGATTATAACAACCCTAAAAGTTGTCTTATAACTTTGTGATGTCTTTGAATTTAGAGGTAATCTTTAGTAAATTATTTGATTGTTTAACTGCGGATTCTTCGTCATCTTCAATAAACTCAGTATTATTCAAATAAGCCTCAAGCATCTTACTATAATGTGATTAAAAGACGAAAGTTAATGACTCGATCAAAGTCAGTGGATGGACAAATTAAAGTCAAAGCTAAAGCTTGTGACTTATGAGGTCACCAATGTAGGAAATTTCGGAAATTGGATTCGTCTAGGATGGGACGGATCTTGACAACTTTATGGAGGTGAAATCTCGGATTCTTTGTTTCCAAATTTTAGACCGCTTGATTAAACAGTTAATGAAGACAATGAAAATTTATTCTAATTTAAACTTGTCTTTCGTAATATGATTCACAAATAAAATGAAGTCCTTTATCCGTGGTTTTGATATTTTTTATAACGAAATTAGATACCGTCTCCTCGTCTCGCTAACTTGTCTTAGTCGTCTCGGCTAGAACTCGTGAGAAACTTGTTTTGGTCGTGGACCGAGATCGGGAATTTCGGCAAAATCTTACCCGAGATTGACAACATTGGAGGCATCAAGACATATTTCCAAATACATCCAACATTTGTAAAATCATAATATTTCTTATTTTAGTTATTGTGTTAATCTCATATCTAAAACCTTCGTCATTTAAATAATGAAAATGTGATTGTTTGATCTTCTTTTAACTGTTGATCTCTCTCAGTTCTTTAACATATTAATTATTACATTTTTATAGGTTTTAATATCAAGCTATTTATCATCTTTTTTACGGTACAGAATTTTTTTTTTCTTCTTACGCTAGATAAACTTATGTATTATGCTTTGCTTGAGATTGTTTCGCATAAGAGATTTTTATCGGAAATTGCCAGCGACTAATAAAATCGGATTCACTGAAAGGTTTTTCATTCATGTTATCCTTTCTCTGTTTATTATTTCTCCATTACTCTCCCGGTGACTACCTTAGCCTTCATTGTAGTGACATCCAAGTTCCTTATCAAAAGCCAGGTATAGTTGCGAACTTTTATTTTCCTGTATATGTGCTCAAGTAATTATAAAATTATTAACACCTTGCCTTTTAGTTTGATCTCATTTCTCAAAAAATTTGAAAAATCTGGGTTGCTTAGAATTCTCTAAGAGATATAGAACTCCGATTTATCATCGTTTATGCAGTAGTATTGCAGTCCGAATCAATACTTAAATAAATATGCTCATCTCCCGGTATAACTAAAAATATGTATGAGTTGATCTTGTCCACCGTTTCAGTTGTCTTGTTTTCTTTTGATCAGAATTTGTTTTTTTTTTTTTTGGGAAGCCTTTCTCTATGAAAACGTTTCAGTTGTCGATGTTACAATAATCCTTTCTCTTTAGTGTTCTGGTCTCCCATGCTCTTTCATAAGTTTGGATACATGATGTCGATTATTTTGTAAAGGAATTGACTCGGATCTTAATTGAATCGTTGTTGTTCCACAATAACTCTTACCTTGTTGGTGAAGCCTTTGTTGGCACACTTAACTAACGTCATCTTTAGTTGTCAGTGTTGCAATAATCCTTTCTCCTAAGTGTTCCTGGTCTACCATGCTCTTTCATAAGTTAAAGATACATGATGTCGATCATTTTGTGTAGGAATTCCGACTCGGATCTTAATTGAATATGTTGTTGTTCCACGATAAATCTTACCTTGTTGGTGAAGTCTTTGATGGCAAACTTAACAAACGTCATGTTTGTTTGAATTTGACTTGCGATATGGATATGAGTCAATCCCTGACTCGTCGCGAGCCAGTTTTCAAACCATTGTTTTCTATTTTGAGTACTCGACCTCTGACTCGGATGTAACCCTTGGTTTCAGACCCGTTTGAGTCGGGTAACAAAATACCCTAACTCATGGAACCAAATTATTGACTCACATATTTTTGGATCAGATCTGACTCAAAAAAAAAAACATATTGAGTCAGATCTGACTCAAGTCAGGTGATTTCAGTTGGATCCAGAAGACTCAGATCCAGATGACTTAGATGAGTCAAGAGTAAACAAACATGGTGTAATACATTGGTACAACTAATTATAAGGCAAGAACGTAACAGTGCAAAATAATATCATAAGCACGCATTAGATATTCAACCAAAATATCATAACACTCGAGGATTATCGAGAATGTCAACGTTATTCTAGCAACATATGAAGATCCAGTCTTGGGTGACGTCCAAGTTTACCCTGAGAAAGGGATGGTTGCCTTTTCAGCTGGTCTGCACGGTTGTATGCTTCTAAGTTTGGTGTTGATGTCAGTAAGATGGTGGAGAGTCTTGGGGTGATAACTTCTTTGACCCGGTAACTAAGAAGGAAATATGAATCTGTAAATCCACTTATTATAAAAAGCAGTATATAAGTTCGACAGAGGGTAAATACGTTCTCTAAGATTTTTAATGATACCATTGGCATCTAGTATTGCATGAATGAAGATCCCACCAAGACAAAGATAGGCAGACACATTGGCTAAGGCCTACCGTGCAAGTGCCTTAGTAGACCAAGATCAGTGCATTATATGCCGGTTTAGTCAATACGGTTGTATGCAGAACAATGTAGTATCAAATAGTTCAAAATACATGTCACGAACATACGAATTTTACTATTACAAATACTTGATGCATAACACGATTATAGAAATAGTTTACCTCTCTCACACCTTGAAGTTTAGGTACATTAAGATTAAAGTATAACTTGGTAGTATTCGTATACGATAATGTATACCTCCCTCCAAAAGTAAGTGAGAGTTCTTTTGTCAAATGCTGGTACCAAGATTTTCCTTTAAGAAAATAAATAAGAAGCAGATTAAAAAGTTATAGCTTGACATTTCTTCACAAAGGTCGATTCATCTCACTACGATGGCTGACGGGCCATTCACATACTCTTTAACGTTACAGTCTGCACGCAGTAAGACGTCTCCCAAAAGGTGACTTTCACTCTACACTCCTGCATTTTTGTCAAAGGCTGACATGTTCACAGTTTGGGGGTCGAACCTTAGGTTCTCCAAGGTAAGCTCATAGATAATAGGCTATCTCGGTCACAATTTGAAGGCCTGGGTTTTCGCAGGAAATATTGGGCGTGGAAAGTGAAAAAGTAGAACCTCCGTCGATCATGATTCAAGGGTTGTAAGTTCCAAGTAAGCTTCTTGGGGATGACACCGTGAACCCCTTCTAACAGCCAAGATTAACTCAAATTGCATAAAATAATTGTATTTCTCGGCATCGGTATACATTTATTTGTTGAGCATCTCTTCTAGCATCGATCGAGATGGGCTATCTACTTACCTTAATATTAGTTTTAAGTTTTAACAACAATATGAATTTTCTACACCAAAAAGTATGTTCCAACGTTTTATTTTCCTGTGAGACTGGGATATACAAATATACAATTAATTAAATCTAAGGGAAACATTACCATGATTATCGGATTAAACTGTTGCGCATCGTACATTATGGGCCGTATGCCTATAATGATATAATGGGCCGTATGCCTACAATGATATAAACAAAAAAGTGTCACGCCTGTAATTGTATAGGTGAAAGTATCATCAACGTTATAAAAAAGTACTGCAATATTGAGGATTCACAAATGCCTTGCAGAATCAGGTCTTTCTATCGTATTAAGTGGCAGCCATTAAACATCTTCAACAAAGACATCCATTTCAATATTTATTTTAAAATGTAAACACGATGTCCAGAATTACTACTTTCATCTAGTCTTTTCTAAAATTACCCTCAACAGTCACATTAACAAAATGAAAGTCGAAACTTCTACCACAACTGCTGCAAAAACTTCTCAAATGTACCCTTAAAGATGCATTTCATATTTTCAACTATAATGCTGATGAAGTCGAAAAAGTGAACAACTAATTTACAAATAATTCTCCGACCCGCATTTGGAGAACGCCCAACAGATGAATGGTCATCTGGAGAACATGGAACAAATGAGCGAGTATATGCTGAACAAAAACGGGTGAGCATCCAGCAAGGGATCGATGAACGGCTGAACTGCTAGCAGGGGATCGGGACGACAAACAGATGAACGATGAATTGGTGAACAACCATTAAATTAGCATCAAATTGGTGAGCAGATGATATTTCTTCCACTTTGCTTATCTTTCTTACCCTACATATCGCCCATGGTTAGGGCTTCGATGCATGTTGCTCGATGGTCCCTTATCTGTCATAAACTTGACTGTTTGCCAGTTCATAATTAGGCTCCGTGTACTTCTTTGATGCACTTGACTTCTTACTTATAGAAAGGCTATATATTTTTCCTCTTCTAGGAATATCATCCCCACCACCTTGCTATGTCTCTCATACTGAGGTCACATTCAACGGGGATGCCCTGTCACACATCTTATTACAAATCACAAAGGAACAAATTATAAGTGGAGAACATTTAGGAAACCAAATCAACCATCCAAAGAACAATATATGGAGAACCAACTTACCTCATGTGAGTGCATTCAAGATCTTTGGTAGATTCAACTTGTGTCTCAAACTAAATAAATGCAAAGTTCCTTCGGATTATGACATGCAAAACCTTACCATAGGGCTCAAAATGCGTCTTAATGTTACAGCTCAATCATAACAGATGATAGAGTTCGACAAATTCTATCTCGCCAGCGAGACCCAAGAAATTTAGCTGAGATAAACATACACATTACAAACAAAACACATAATTTCACACTTTAAACCAATGAGGAAAACAAATGATCGTTTTCAGTATTAACTTCAGTAGGGAAAAGCTTCCCAGATGGGATAATAGGTGGAAGTACATGTTCAATTGTTAAACAAGGGATTCCCAAAGCAATACTTTAAGCGAATGAAAAACATGATTAAGTGTTTATCAGAATGAAGAACGGAGCTTAACAGTGCAAACTTGAAAGTATCTTGAAGGATTTAGCTGTTTGTAACAATATAAGCAATGGACATTGGTTGCATGAGTAAGTTTGTTCATTAATCATCAACATTGGAATGAAATTGAATCCAATAAGAGACTTGTATGGGTAAGCCTTTGATCTTTGAATTCAACCATTGCAAAAACCTTAAAGTTGCACTAATTTAAATAGAAGAAGCATCACAGGAGAAAGAAGAAAGCTTACTTTATTTTGGACCATGGAATTCCACGTTGAATTATTTAAGACCATCTTGATTATCTTCACAGCATTTTCACTCATCAACACAGGTTACATCAAGCATTGACATGATGGTCAAAATTTTCTGTATGTTCACATTCTTCTTTCATTCCTCTCAATCATCTTTTAGATTCAACTACAACAAATAGATACAAAAAAAAAAAAAAAAAAACCCAAACCAACAATCAACTAAAGATAAAAAAAAATAATAATAATAATTAAAAAAAAGGAAAAAGTCTAAGGTTTGTTAATGTTTACCTTCTTCTTCAATTCCTCTCAATGAGGTCTTTCCAATACAACTGAAACATATATAAATCCATATTATAAAAACCTACGTAAAACAGGAAGAAGAATCGACTAAAAGAAGAACAGAGAGAAGCAATAATCTTGTGTCTGCGGGACAGAATAAAAGAGATCAATTAGGAAGAAAGAGAAATTAAGCTTTTTGACTGGGATGAAAAAAAAAATGCCCCCAGCTGTCTGATAAAAAAAAAAGGTCTAATATATCATTCACCCACCTTAACATTATCTCCAATGTTCGAGATCATATTAAAAGTACTGCAATGTAATAACTTCGAAAAGTTGATAAAAAAAAAACACTGCCAAAGAACATGTTGAATACTTTGAACAATCCAAATGAGGTATCCACATGTAATATTATGCAGCGGCTATGAATACCTTGGATGGGGATATGTACACATGCCTAGTTGCGGACAAACTTAATGCATACCACGCTGGCAATACACCGCGGCTTAATAGCGAATTCGTGCAAAATTTAAACCCACCTGGAATGCCTAGGTTCAAGCTGGAGGTCAAGGTTGGATGCCCGATAATGGTTCTGAGAAACCTAGCATCCATAGAAGGCCTTTGGGACCATTTCCTACAGTTCGTCATCCAAACAATACACAAAATAACACTCTGCTACATCCAATGGATGTCCAAAATCTCAACATAACTACACCATGAACATAAATTCATCTCAAGGCCATATACTTATAATTAAGCAACAATGTTACTCAGTTTGATGATATAAGTAGAGTCGTTTTCCAAATTTACCCACCCTTATCTTTGTTGAATGGTGACTTGCTTAAATGAGAAAACTTACCGATTTAGTGTACAAAATTCAAAACGACTTTGATCTAAGAATTAATTACATCCAAATACCTAAGCTTTTATTTTATTTGTAAATTGGAAGGCTCTTGGTCGCTGTTGAGTTACTACCATCTTCTCATAGGATATGAACTTTGAGAACTTAAGTCACTACTTTAAAGTTGTTATCGTGCATGCAGAGGTTATTAACACCTGAGCCGCTCATTCAAAGCACCACAATAACATAAATTCCTATGCATAAACCTATCTCTAAATTAGAAGAATTTAACTTTTCAAGCTGACAGACTAATTTATCCTGGTGTACAACTGCATAAATAAAATGAAGGCAAGCCAGTGAAGACCCGAAAGAAGCATCAATGAGATATACATAGATGGTGGACAAAAAGGACCCAAAAGCAGCATCAATGAGATACACATAGATAGTGCTAAAAAACAAATGGTTCTTCCAAAAGATCGTTTTTTTTTTAGTGAACGTGGACCCGTGTTAACTGCAAATAATAATAAGTTTATGCAGTAACTTAAATCTAACTTTTTTCTCCAAGGTAACTATTCAGGATTACACTATGTAATATTAAGTCATCAAGTTTTCATACTATAAGGCCTCTTCCTATGCACATGCCAAAAAAATGGTGTTTGGCATGCCAGGTGGCATGCCAAACCATTTGCGCCACTATGGGGAAACCCGAGCGATCGAATCCCTAGCGAGCGATATTGACAATATCGCCAGCGATAAAGTCTTTATCGCTGGCGATATTGTCAATATCGCTAAGTTAAAAACATAACGCTGGCGATACAATGGTTATCGCCAAGTAGTTATTCGCAACGGCTAGTTCCCTATGGTTCCTATATATACGTCATTTTACCTCGACGAAAACTCACACTGCTTCTAAAGATATTACTCATTTATTCTCAATTTTAAGCTTCACAATGTCGAGATCCAATGAAGAAAGGGATATTATTATGAATATGTTCAGATTCAGCAAGAAAGTTATCGTATGAGGTTGCAAGAAATTGACGAAGAGGAAGTCAAGATGAGAATCTAATCGAAACTATGATGCTTGTACATACGGGTCAAATACCAAGAGCTCCAGAGCCCAAAGAAGTATTATCAAGAAGATATACGTATCGAGGAGGGAATTTTACCATCGAAGCTCATGCACGATTATTTTCTTCCCAATTGTGTGTACTCGATCGAGATTTTCAAGGTCGATTCCGCATGCCTCGTCATCCGGTGAAAAAGATTATTGAAGAGCTTTGTCGAGTGGAACCTCAATTCAATTATCGGTTTGATGCACCGAATATTAGAGGTCATAGTCCCGAACAAAAAGTTACTTCGGCTTTAAGGATTCTAGGTTATGGCACTCCGCGGATGCGAATGATGAGTACCTTCGTATGGGTAAAACAACTTCTTACACTTACCTTTCATTGTTCGTGAAGTAATGATTAATCATTTTGGTCCAACATATTTACGAAAACCAACCGACGAAGATGTTAGACAAATATTAAGGGAGAATGAGGAAAGGGATTCCCTGTGAATGCTAGGTAGTCTCGATTGTATGCATTGGGTATGGCATGGATGCCCTGTTTATTGGGCTGGTCAATATAAAGGTCATTATCCAAAACCAACAGTTATCTTAGAAGCTCTTTGCTTCTTACGATTGTTGGATATGGCACGCTTTTTTTGGTCTTAGGGTTCACAAAATGATATTAATGTTTTGCACAAGTCGCCTCTGTTTGAAGATTTGAAGTATGGAATTTCTCCATCCGTCCGTTTCATGATCAACGGCCATCGTACACTCATGGCTATTATCTTGCGGATGGTATCTACCCAAAATGGTCCACCTTGGTTCAATGCTACCGTCAGCCTCTCGCTGGTGCATTGGGCCATTCATACCGATATTTTAACGATGCCCAAATGGCACTGAGGAAGGATGTGGAACGCGCTTTTGGAATTTTGAAGAGGAAGTTCGCTATCATTTGTGGCCCATATCGTGGGTTGAGTCCTCGTGAAATGCACAAGACTATGCTCACTTGCATAATTCTTCATAACATGGTAATTCAGGAAACCAGACGTGATTCGGATTGGATTAACTATGATGATGAAGATTTGAGGCCGGAGATTCGACCTGAAAGAGGCCTCCCTGCAAGGAATTATGGTCAAATGACTAACTACATTCAGAACCGTAATTTGTATGACCAGTTAAGAGATGATCTCGAGATTGAATCTTTGGGCGAGCATGGAAGATGATTTTATGTATTTTTCTTAATGTTTTAGCTTCAGTTTAAGTTATGTTATGTATTGTTATTTTTCTAATTAATAAGCTTCAACATTTCATTTCAAACTAATATTAATTGGAATGCATAACAACATATCAAATTAAA
This sequence comes from Papaver armeniacum, assembly GCA_023531295.1. Taxonomy (NCBI): domain Eukaryota; kingdom Viridiplantae; phylum Streptophyta; class Magnoliopsida; order Ranunculales; family Papaveraceae; genus Papaver; species Papaver armeniacum. The sequence continues at coordinate 645,471 of JAJJWW010007526.1, forward strand.
ACTTAAACTAGAACATTAAAACTCAAAACTGCTACATTAAACTAGTTATAAACTAGTACATTAATCATTTAGAGGAATTATTTCATCAAACTCATCATCAGTTCCATCATCATCATCTTCTTCATCACGGTTGTTAGTAAATCCAGCTTGCTTTTCAATCTGTGCTTGAATCCTGTCAAATTCGATTTGCCATACATGTTTTTGTTGGGCGTTCATAATTGAGGTGTTGGCTTGAAGAATGTTATGCTTGTCATAGTCAAACTGGAATTTTTCTTGAGAAAGACGACTTTTCTTACTCTCCGGTTTTGAATTTTCCTTTGAATGGATCTTTCCTTCGCGATGGTCTTTTGATAATCCATAAACTCCGCCATGTTAAATCCTACGGAACTCCCTCCTTCTTGAGCTAATTTTCTAGCCAGTTTTGCCTTATTCCTCCCCGGAAGTTTTCCCTTAGTATTACCATCAATATAATTATTGAAAACTACGTTGGAATTTGAGCTTGTAGGGGTATCTGGTGAAGAATTTGATGGACCTTGTGAAAATGGTGAAGAATTTGGTGTTGAGGGAGAAGAATTATATGGTGAATTTTCAGGTACTATTTGATTATTTGCTAAGTAATCGGGATTATATTTGTTCAAACCCTTCAAAATATGATAACAACTTTCGAAAGCAAACTGTTTACCATGTTTTCGTTGCCAATCTGTACGAACCTCTCTTTCAAAATCAACATCAGTCTGACCACTGTCCTTTCCTTTTCTCTTGGCTTGCATTATCAATGCAACATAAGCGGCTACTTCCCGGTTGATTACAATGAAGTGTTCGACAATCCTTTTGCATCACGACCATTGATGTTCATGGTTTGTTCTTCATATTTTTGAAATATATTATCCCACATGGTGTTACCATGTTGGTGTGCACCACCGATACAATCTTGGGTAAAAAAAACATAATTACGACAAATACATTCATCTTCTATCATGGTGTATTTTGCACCACGGACTCGATTCTTCTTACCTTTGCCTTGAGTTTTTGCTTGTGAATCCATTTTACAAGAAAATATATTGTAGAGGAGTTGTGATAGTTTTAGATTTGAAAAAGATTGAGAAATTAAGAAATTCTAGAGAGATTTAGAATTTTTGGTGTGAGTTGATATGAGTTTGAAATCAGGTATTTATAGAGGGGGGAAATTGGAGCCGTTGGATGAAGATCTGACGAGCGATTATCATAGTACCGAAGCGATAGCTTGTATGTCGTTGTCGACCGAATGACCATCGAACGATCATTTGACCATCGAGCGACGAAGACTCTATCGCTCATTTGGAAACTCTGTCGCGTATGCCTATATGCCGAGAATAACATATTGGCATATGAGTTTGCGATTTGGCATACCCATAGTGGGTGCATATATGCCAAATACCATGTTTTGGCATGTGCATAGGAAGAGGCCTAACCTACTTGAAGTAGAAGGTATCCTCGAAATTATAACATCACATTGCGCTTGGTATCAACACTACATCGTGATGTGTAAGAATTCCAAGTCGGTGACTTATAAATCAAAAAAGCAGGTACAAAATGCAGAAAGCTTAACATAATTTATATTTTTGTTGGATTCTAATCTTTTCATGGCATTTTTTACACATACAACAACGTAATTGTCTGTTGGCTATTACCATATATCTTTTATACACCTATATTTGTCTTGCAACCAGTAAATTTGGAATATAAAAGATTTGAACTTTTTAAAATTTAACATACCTTGTAATATGCATTATCTCCCGGCTAGATTTTGTGCCCGTGCTACGCACCGGGCATCTTTTCTTTTTTAACCATATAGTACGGGGTGTGATGTGGCTTCGCCTCGTCCCGTCCAGCATTTTTGATTAGATATGGATCGGCTTCGCCTCGCCCGTCGCTTAGGATATTTTGATTTGGTGTGGCTCGGTTTAGCCTCTCCCCAGCGTGCATTTTTGATTTGGTGTAGCGGGCCTTCTCGTCTTGTTGCATTTTTTAGTATGGCCGCCTCGCCCCGTCGTTCAGGATTTTTAATTTGGAGTGGATTTATGATTTGGTCTTGGGATTTTTAATTTGTTATAGTGTGGCTTCGTCTTGGTATGTGTGAATTGTAGAGAATTCACGCAACAACATGGGTCTAGAGAAATATTTTTACTGCTTAGAAATTGTTCCCCAATAACCGAATACTTTTGTCTGTAAATACTGCATACTTGATTCCATCCATAAATCCATTTTCTTCCCTTACTACCAAACCTAATGATCAACCCAAAAATTTAAATTAGCAGAAGCTCAAAAACTAACCATTTTAGATCAACCTAATGTTCTGAAAATTTCAAAAGTTACATAAAATTGAAAAGTGCAAAACTATTTCGTTATTATTAGTTATTATTGGGTCATAACCAAGAGATGGATAGATGGATTTAGATGTCAACCTTAATAATGTTCCTTGATATATAGGTCTCCATTTCCAACAAAGTATAATACAAATTCAAAAAGAGATAAAGTCACCTCTCGAAAACCACCAAGAGACAAAAGGGTTTGTACACCATGCAGCAGTGCAATCTCACATAACATCATAGTTTGGTGAAGTTGCTTAAGGTGTCCAAAATTTTTAAGACGGCCAATACCTGTAATCCGTAGAAAGAGCAAATATGTATATATATGTACATATGAACTCAAACATGTCAAACTTTCACCATTTTAGTTTTCCTATGATTTATGTTATCAAGGTGTATGCATTTTATTAATCAGGTGTTCTCAAGAGGAAATACCAATGTAAGAAGGCAATCAAAAATATAGTGTACCTTTGTTTTGTGCTTCCTCCATTCATATGAAAATCGCGACAGCACATCAGGTCATTTAAATGTAAAGATGCCCGTTGATATAAATGCTACGTCACTTCTTCACTGGGACAACATAATCATCCAATTTAGCCCTTTGTGATTCCAAATTCAGGTGCATAACAAAGATATATAATATAAGAAAAATGAAGACTGAAAATATATTAAAATCAATCCAAGCTAGTTAACATAATCAGAACATAGAACATGCATAAAGATAAAAGTTAACAAATCTGAAATCAATGTATATTCACCCTAAGCCCCATTTATGTATTGTTAATGTTGTTAAAGCTTCTTAATGTTGAAAACTATGGTGACATACGTTATTGATTTTTACCATAAACGAAGCAGGCACATAGTCTGTGGTGGCCATGTGCACATCTTGTTTTCTCCATAGTTTCCATTGAGTCAGCACCCTAACGATTTTTTTACTCTCTTATGGTGTACACGTGATACATCTTGTTTGCCTGACCTACTTTCTCCATGGCTGCAATCGAGACACCACCTCCAGTGACTTCTATAACTCCGTTCCTGGTTAGCTCAGCCAACTTCTTAGCAATGGGCTGAAACGCAAGAGACATTAATCGAACATCTAAAATAAAAAGGTTTTCGAGCAAGTACAAAGAATAAGGTTCAATTGGAAGGTGAGGCGAGTGGATTTATCCACAAACAAATGAAAACAATAAAAGAGGATTAATAAAAATGATGAACAATAGCAATAACACGGCTAGATAAAAATTACAAACAATAGCTATCCTCGAGCCAATGTTAAAATGAATGCCCCAAAATGTTGAAAGTTTTCTATTGTTATAAAACTTGCCTTCTTGGTACTTACATCCACCGTTGCAGCTATAAAAAACTTCAAAAATTCTATTGAATGCACCTTCCCTTTGTAAAAGCTCCTTAAATAAATTAAGACTTGATTGTTTTCGACCTCTCCGTTACATTGTTGTGGTGATTCGTAGAAAAATTTCTATCGAAAGTAATAATATTTCCACCTACCACTACCACACAACCGTCAGTTCAGCACCGCACCACCACCCTGTAAGCGGTGGACAACACGCACTCGATATAAGTACTCAATAAGTACTCAAGAATGTATGAAAAATGTAGTTGGTTGAACTTTTTAATGAAAATAGAAATTATGGTACAGAATTTCTATCCATCCTTGTTTTGTCCTTGGTAGGTTGTTGTATGGCTAATAGTGAGAATGCGTGGAGAGTACTGTTAAATCCTTATCAGTTGTCTCTATATACCTATAGTCTGTAGAGAAAGAACGATTAAATAACAAACTGATTGAATAATTGTCACAAACAATACCTTCAGCTTAGAAATTACCTCAAGTTGAGGAATATTCTTCATCTTCTGTGTCGAAGTATGCTTTGCTTCGTCCGCTCTTCACATGGCTCGCAGCTGCACAAAGCTAGGGAGAACTGGCTGGGTACCTCTGTCGAGCACTTGATGGGCGTGTTTCTAAAAGTGAAGAGGTATGCACTTGATGTTGGTATCTAAGCTAAGCCCGTTGTATCTCCTTCCCTGCATCAATTTCACATTCAACACAAACCCATATTTCCCAGAACTTTAAAACATCTCTTCAGTTCCCTCTATTCATCTCTCAAATAAATTGCAACAACTCACATCTCCAATGGCAGTAAAATCCCTTTTCCCTGATTTTTTGACAAAACTCTATCAAAATTCCAACTCGGAAATCCATTCTTCGTTTCCTTCTCAAAACTCTTAACACATTATTTCTACATCATTGATTCACTGATTCATAGAAGAATAAAAAAGAAAACCCTAAAAATATAATTTTGGGGTTTCAATACATATACCTCCTTATATTCCTTTTCATCATCATCCATCTGATTCTGCATTACCTCCTAAAGCACAAAGTAAAAACCCTTAAAAAGAATCAACACACTGTAATCAGGACTTGCAACAGAGGAGCAAGGAAGGACCGCAAAAAAATATGGTGCACAAAAGAAGAATATAGGCAGGATCAACAAAGTTTACATAGCTGGGGATCTCTTCGCTTCGATACAATATAGGAAGGAGTCATTTTTATGGTAAACTTTGGATTGGGTTTTCACGGCCGTCCAATTGAAAACTGCATCCGGAATATCCCCACCGCCGGATCGGGGTCCTCATTAAACGTCGTCCGTCTGATAGCCCTGGCTATCATGGACACAAACCTCATACCTTTTTATAACTATGATTCCATCTCAAATCTACCCAAACTGATGTAATTTCAATAAACAGAACTTAGGGAGACAAAGACCACATATCAAATGGTTTTCGATAAATAATATATATAGTATTTTAGACTTTTTCTGCTACAGGTGTCAAAGATAAAGGGTTCCTCTCTCCTACCTTTGACCGCCACATCATCAAGTTACCGTTATTCAGTTTGTCATGCAGCGGGTCATGTAGCACGATTGGTGAGTCCAAATTTGTTCACACTCCCTTAACGAGTGTATATTTCACATATTGTTCTGATTGGATGATTTTTTAACTAATGGCCCATTACCCTCCATGTTTAGAATCATGGCCCTCGTTACATAACTCCCTAAATTTAATCAAGGGTACAGATTAGAATGTGAAATATACACTCGTTAAGGAGTTTGCACGAATTCCCACTCACGATTGGTTTCCTTTTAGACCTTTTCTGCTACAGGTGTCAAAGATAAAGGGTTCCTCTCTCCTACACTGCACTGCCACATCATCAAGCGTTGTTATTCAGCTGTCATGCAGCGGGTCATGTAGCACGATTGGTTCCTTTCCTCCAATACTGATAACCGTACACAAACTGTTTGCCGATATCCCATTATTACTGTTTATTAGTTGAGACATGCTAGTGAGTTCAGATGTCTGCTACTTGATACCTGTTGTAAGCATTCAATCATGGTAGATCACTATTCGTAATAAATATCTTGGATATCCTTGTTAGCTACGTACATATATGATTTTTATTCTTGATGAACTGACATTCTTTTGTTTTCTACAATAACTTATCTTGGCTGTCTAGGTTTGTGGTAAGCTGGTAACATAGTCTTATTTGAATTCACAGGCTATTGTTTATAGTACTGATGACTTTCTGGACTTGGCAGTTCCCCTTCCAGCTGTTATTCAGGTATATAAGAACTATGAACAGTTTTACTAAATTTTCTGGCTGAAAGTGCTACTCCGGGTAATCAATGTGTGCGTCTCACCTCCACCCCTTTCGAGTGTCTTTTACTAACGTAGTTTGTTTTTAATATGGGTTGCATCTGAATAACCGACTTATTTGATTATTTTAACATTATTAAAACTGCAGGAGTACGTAGATCATTCAGCTGTACTTTTTAAATTTTATGTTCTGGGGGACAAGGTTTTCCATGCTGTCAAGAACTCAACACCAAACTCCGATGTCTTCTTGTCATCATTTGAGAAGGATGGGCTCAAACCGCTCTCCTTCTGAGGTCCGCGGGTAGTTTTTGTTATCTTTATCTGGCCTTGGTTTGTGCAATGTTTTAGATTGGCAATTATGTACGAGCGAACCATACATTTGCTCTCTCTCTCTCATACACACACCTGATCAATGAGAGACCATTCCCTTACCTACCGCAGCTTAAAATCGCTTCCCACAGCCAAAGGTCAGATTGAAGCTTCAGGACGCTCCAGCGCCGACAGTACGATCTCTTGATCTGGAATTAGTGACAGATGCAGCACACTGGCTTAGAAAAAAGCTGGATCTTACCATCTTCGGTTTTGATGCGGTTTTGATGTTGTTGTAAGTGAAGTTTTGTACATTTTTTCTTTTGAAACGATCGACTTTTCTACGATACTTCCCAATTTTGTGCATAATACCCTTTTCGACGGAATTCCTTGGAACTCTTTGATTTTTAACATGTCACTATTAGTTGATTCTTAAACGATTCATTGAACAGCTGCTGACCTTATGTGTTTGCACCAATAGCTCGTACGAAGTCTGGGTTTTTTCACCTCCATTACATCGATACCATTCTTTGCTTTTGTCTTGATATTTTTTCTTTATTTTCTGAGTTTCAGATTCAAGAAGGCACTAGAGACCATTTTATTGTGGACGTAAACTATCTCCCATCGTTTAAAGAAGTACCTACTGATGTTGCTATACCTGCATTTTGGGATGCTATCAAGGGAGCATATGAATCAAGAAGGCGTCAACTAGTAGCGACTTAGAAGATCGTGAGATGTCATAAGCCTGGTCATTCGTATTCCCTGACAAGACCTGTCAGAGACCCAGAAAAAAAGGATATACAGAATTTCCAACCTGAACGGTTTCATAGTTAACTTTGCTAAGATGATGGAAACCAAACTGAATATATTTGAACTTTTATGTTATTGATCTGCGATAAACTCTTTTCAATAGTTTTTTCGAAACGGAGAAATGGTTGTACAATTCCAAGGAGGAAGCAGAGAATAAGTTTTATGGAGTTCGTGTAGTTTCTGAATATCTCACTCTGGAGTTCGTGTAGTTTCTGAATATTTTTGTGTTTGTGCTTCAATTTCTCAGAGGTCTCTCGCGTTCTCTCATTTCTGATAAGTCTGTTTGAAAGTTGTAATTTTTCTCTCCCTCCAGCTAGCTAGCTTTCGATAGTAAAACATTTTCCTGGATCTGGTAGTTGTACTGTTGTAGCCTTGCTTTATAGAAGTGCCTGTAACTTTAAGGATGAAGCTGGGCCTGACATATATGTTACCTGGCCCGTAGCACGGAGAGATACCTGGCAAAGTAGTCATTGGTTTTTGGATCCATCTGGCACGTTGTATAAATTGCTCTCTTTTAAGTTTTAAGTCAATCGGAGGATTCTAAGAGCATCCACAATCACGACCATAATTGGGGACTATATCTAAATTTGGTCTGAAATGGAGACGTAGTGGAACTGAGTAAAGGTATATTTGGTCTGGATTTTTAGGGTATGGGACTAAATTTAGTAGCCGGCCGAGACTATAACTAAATTTAATGGGGCGTAAGTATAACAAGCGTTTCAACTTAGGCGTGAGTATAACAAGCGTCTAGGATTAGGCGTGGGTATAGTGAGCGTTTGAGAGTGGAGCGTTAATACAAAGAGCGTTTGAGTGGGACGTTGTTATAAAGTTCGCCAAACCAAACGTTCATTATAAGTTCGCTTGAAATCAGGAAGTCATTATAAGTGCGCTTGACAAGAAAAGTATGATCCCACTTTACCAAACGAGCTTAATACATCCGCTTGACCTTTGTACGTTAATTTGATTAACATCTCACACTAGGCGTTCACTATAGCCACGCCCCACACCGTGCGTCCATAGTACCTACGTCCCACACCGCGCGAGCATTACAACCACGCCTAAGTTTGAGGCGTTTATTATACTTGCGCTCAATATCAGACGTTCAATATACATCCGTCGGACTAAATTTTAGTCTACTACCACTGCGGTTCACCTACAAAAAAGCCAAATTTTGTTGGCATTTGGTCTGGCATTTGATCTTTAGTCCCACTCATGACTGTGGATGCTCGTGTAAACAGCATGAACCCTAAACCTAATGCTACAAAATACCCTAATTTAATCAACAATCGGTGAAGAAAAGCGATGGTATGTAGCTACATCTCCTGCTTGATCCTCTGTTTTGCATATTTATAGCTAACGGAAGTATATTCTAAATCACTTCATTGATCTAAAGATTTCCATCGTATGTCTTCTACAATTGGTATCGCTACAACCAATAGTTGATGTTAGTTTGCCATACAGTATTTATATTTTCTAGTATTAGGGACTGTATTTCATGAGTTATGCATCTTAGTTCGATACATAGAAACATGAGTCGTCGTGTTTTTCTGGTGGGATTAAGTTCAAGTCAGGAGCATACACTAGTCCAGAAGGGGTCATAAATAACGGACGAAGTCTGTTATAAAACATGATTTATCACGCTTTTCATCTGTTATTCGAACCGTTATTTATTTGGTGTGACTCTTTATAAATGACGAATAGAGAGCATCATTAAATATGACAAATAAAATTTGTGACTTAAAGTCACGTTCAAAATCTGTTATTAAATACCACGCTCATTGTATGTAAAATACAATGACGGATGGGGTCTGTCATTTTGGAAGCGGTTAGTACCACGGTTTTTCTGTGTTATATACATTAATATCTGCCATATCGTGAATCTGAAATTCATTCAGATTCGTATTTGATGTGCCTGATTTTCATTAAACTGAATCAAAAAGAAAAAGAACCTCGAAAGGAAACCGTAGAAATTAACTTTATTAATTACTCAAATAACATTCGACTCACATCAACTTGTAATTTTATTAAAAATATGAAATCATTCATATTCAATACTCAATACAAAATGATCCATCCAAAAACCCAAGACACCAAAAAAAAAAATACACTATGAACTGAAGTTGTATTAAGATCTTCACAAAATTATGACTGAACAGAAGTACAATTCGACCACACCGAGAAATAACATTGTCGCGCTTGTGAACTACGCTTGTGCTCCCAGCAATAACCTTATTGCAAAACAATTCAATGCCTCCTTAAGCACCTGAAAAGCAAAAAGTAAGAAAGGTTGAGAAGATCATTATGAGATAAGAAACATTCAACCAGGAAAAATCTCTCAGTACATAGATTGTGGAAAAGGGTGTATCTGCTAAAGCAAGACGTCACAGAGAGCCTATATTTCTCATGCAACTCAATCACTTAATAGACACCTGTAAAAAGAGAACAAGTTTTATTTCTGCTCGTCGTGCATTAACTAAACCTACCTAACAGGTATATTTCGATATGAGTAAATAACCTGCTAAAATGTCCAATTCTTAATCCAGGGGCCTTTGGCATGTACTTTAAGAAAAAGAAGTTATCTCCTTACAGTATAACCTATTTGTGTATCTCATTGACAATCTATGCAGTCCTGCAGTTAATGTATATAGACAATCTGTGTAACGAAACATATGCAAAAGAATAGCAGGGATTGCTTACAAAAATATCTTCTAATTAAAAACACTCACATACCAAGTAAGAGATTTTAGCTGCTTCCATCTGCATTAAAACAAAGTACAATTATAAGAACCACAAACAAGAGACCTAAATTTTAAAAACCTAACTGCGAAATCAGTATGTGACCTAACTCTCAATCACATGTTACTCTAAAAAAAAAGATTTGGATATCTTTAGAACAATAATTTTTCCTTCACAAAAAAAAAAAAAAAAAAAACCAACAAACAGAGAAACTTATCACCAGCTCTAAGAAACCCAAACTTGATCTCATATCTATCACACATAATCTTGGACATGGTCAAGATATACATTCACAATCCATAAAACAAACCACACAAGAAAAAATTGAAGAGACTGAAATTAATGGAAGCCTAAATGTCTCATCTGAACTCAACATAATAATAAATGTGGCCTAGTTTTAACAGAACCCGGACCATGAGGGTTCCAATATCAAAATGTCACTTGAACTCAATATTATAGGTATAAACACATTAATCTACTGGAAACATATATCCATTTAGAGCATAAGAAAACATTCCAATTACTGTCATTCACAAAGCTATAAATCAAAGGGAAAGCAATTGCAAAGCTTATAAAGGAATCCAAAAGGTTTAAAAGGCAACAAAATGCAAGTAATATACTAGCAGACTTCAAAATTTGAACCTCTATCTAAATCACAACAACCTCATTCATGTTAAGATTTGAAGCAACTCACTTCTAATGCTGTTAATGCACAATCCGGGATGCAGAATAAGCAACCGTTTCTTTCTTTGGTTTCAATGCAATTCCAGCATCTTGCTTTGGTTTCAATGCAATCTCACATTCAAGCACAGGTTCAATGACTGCACATTTCAAAACAATCAATCACCTGAAAAACTCAAGTCAATTACTGTTACAATAGCTAATCCCCAACACAACATGTAATATAGAGGAAACAGTCTTACTTTTCTTGTGTCTTTGGAATGATTTATATGCCGTGATCCTGAATAAGGATGAGGTCAAGGTTTTGAAATTCTCCCGAATTGACATTGGATGACATGCAGTATGGAAGCATTGCCTTGAGTTTCATCTTTCCACCCCTAGCTGTGAATCTGAAAATCATCAATGTAAAATTGATAAATTTCTAGATTCCAGATTAAACCACACATAAATATTGAAACCCCAAATTCTAAATCTTCTCAGATTGTAGACTACATTAGAATAATAGTCACTACATACCCAGAAAAACTAAAATCCTATCAAAGATAGAAAAAGCTAGATTAAACATCTTAAACAATAACAATACTTCTATGTTAATCGTTTAAAAGGGAACTTAAACAAAATTTAGAAATCAATTGTACCTCGGTAAGACCTTCCACATTAATGAAATCACAAAGAACAACTTGAACCGATTCAGATCGACCTGCATTAACAAACATGAAGAAATTAAAATCCCTAACAAATTCCAGATTCAAAAAATAATCCCTTCACTTAAAACCGTAGAGTCTTTACAATAGTCTTCCCCAAATCGGATTTTTTAATGAAAACCCTAGAATCTTACAAGAAAATTAAATCTAATCAAATCTAAATTGAACAATAAAAAACGAAGAAGAAGAAGAATCATACATGTTGTAAGGGGTTTGTTTGATGAGAAACAAACTAATGTTGTTGTCTCTGGGTTTGTTGGAGAGATTGGGTTTTGTGGAGAAGATGAAAAAGATGGATTGGTTTAGTTTTTCAGTCTCTTCTTTAGGAGATTCAGAAGATGGAGAAGAGAAAGAGAGAGGCACGGAAAAACACTAGGTTTAGAAGTTAAACGAAAAGAAATGGCACCTAAAAACGGGGGCAGATGCTCCCACGGTCGTTCAATCCTCCGCTGGTGACCAATAGGTCATTACCGAACTAGATGAAAGGCTCACTATTAAATTAGTCGGTGGCTAACCATTTCCAGATTTATGATAATGTGGCATTACATTTGGCTAGCCGCTTATGGGTATGCAATAGAAGATTGGTGGTGGGCGTATAAATACTAAAAATATTTGTCAGATTTATTCCGTGATATGATGGTTTCTCAAAAAATCACACACCTGGTAAATTATCACGTTTGAGAATGACGGTTTTTTTGCGTTAAATGATGGGTCCCACTATTTTCATGTTATATGACGGAATTTGTTTGTAAAACTCCATTCACGTAACTAATACGTCATTTAAAAGCGTGATTAATAGCCCTTTCTGGACTAGTATACAACACTCTGAAAACATTTGCTAGCTTTTCCATCTGTTAGCTTCCCACTTTATGATACAAGTCGTAAAACAACTACTCTTCCAGGATCAACTATTCTGGTCTCAACATTTTCTTCGCTTCCCTCCCCAAAACCAACCCTTCTCCTTCACTTTTTGACCGAAACAAGTCTGGAACGGCCATTTCTTGGTTTAGGCCGGATTTCTACAGATTGATCTCTCGAATCTAAAGTACTCCCTTGCAGTACATTATCTAGGGTTTAAATTCATTTCTCACCTACACACCCAAAATTACCAAAATCAGCAGAAACCGTTTTCACCCTCAAACAATTATGTAACGACTTGGTTAACTTGCTGTTGAGTCAACTGTTCTTACTTATGCTTTTCTTATGCAGAAGCGATGCAAGGTAGTAGTCAGGCAAAGAATCATGTAGCGGAAAACTTTGTTCACAAGTATTACCATGTTCAATTTACATTCTGAATTTTAATGTATTCACACCTATATATTTATTTGTTTGCAACATTTGTCTTAGCAGTGAGTGCGATTCTAAAGAATATCACCTCCCGTGTGATAATAATATGGATTTTGATCAAAATTCGGATGGTTTCAACTTTGGATAGGTAAATAACTCAACTTAATTCAAGATAGGATTGTTTTAATTTTTCAGTCACTAACCTGGATTCTTTTTTATCTTTGGCATGGAGGAAACAAATTTGCAGCTAGAAATTTTGTGGGCTAAAGTTATGAGAATTATTGATTTTAGAGTATTTTTGTTTTTATTGGACATATATTTTAAATAGTTGGAAATAAGATTTTGAACTTTGTTGAGATTAAAGTACAGATCATTTGTTTAAGTTAATTCTCTCTTGAAATGAATAAAATACACTTCGTGTGGCTTGGCCGTAGACGAAGAGAATTTGTTTTCATACAATTTCAAGCTCAAAGTACGAGATAATTCTCTTGAAATGAATAAAATACATTGCGTGGATCGTTTTTGACTTCTCGTCTAGCCAATATTCCCTCTCATATTGCCCAATGAACTCACATGGTGGCATATCTCTTTTCATAAAATGATCCAAAATACGCATTTATACTTTCGCTTCTCTGAGTTGTATACATATCCGCACAAAATATATCGCGTGTATACACGGATGCCCACTTTTTTTTTGTTGTAGAACTTCAGCAACCATTGGTTATCCTCTAATTCATATGTTCTAAGCATCGATGCCCAGGTGTTGATTGTAGTTTTTAGACAAAGGGTAAAATCGTAAAACCCCGCATAACCTAATGTCATCAGTGACACATTTATTAGAACATTCAATGCATGTAGTTAATAATTAATATGGGGTATTTTTTCAAATTAGGCTTACAACGAACAAAACCCTAATTCTCCTCCGTGCTAATGGCAAATCATGCCAGCCACACCTAGCCAAAGCTAGCCGCGCCATGATAAACGCACTCTGCCTTGGCCCTAGCTACGCTAGTCCCACCACGCCAAGCCAAACACCTTTACCTTGGCCCTAGTCGCACCTCTGTGCCAATGGCAAATCATGCCAGCCACACCAAACGCGCCAAAGCATGCCAACCATGCTAGCCGCAACCCTGTGCCAATGGCAAATCATGCCAGCCACACCAAACGCGCAAAAGTATGCCAACCATGCTAGCCGCACCTCTGTGCCAATGGAAAATCATGTCAGCCACACCTAGACCAAGCTAGCCGCACCTCTGTGCCAATGGAAAATCATGCCATCCACACCAAACGCGCCAAAGCATGCCAACCATGCTAGCCGCACCTCCGTGCCAATGGAAAATCATGCTATCCACACCTAGCCCAAGCTAGCCGCGCCATGCCAAACGCACTTTGCCTTGGTCCTAGCTATGCTAGTCACACCAAACGCGCCAAAGCATGCCAACCATGCTAGCCGCACCTCCGTGCCAATGTCAAACCATGCCAGCCACACCAAGCCAAAGCTAGCCGCGCCACGCCAAACGCACTCTGCCTTGGCCCTAGCTATGCTAGTCACACCAAACGCGCCAAAGCATGCTAACCATGCTAGCAGCACCTCCGTGCCAATGGTAAATCATGCCAGCCACACTTAGCCCGAGCTAGCCGCGCCATGCCAAACGCACTCTGCCTTGGCCCTAGCTACGCTAGTCACGCCACGCCAAGCCAATCACCCTTACCTTGGACCTATCCACGCCATGCCAAAATGGCGCCCGCGCCTAGGCTTGCAAACCATGCAACCTAGGCCAAATTGGCCACGCATGCCATTGGCACATGCCAACACACTCGTTGGTAACTTTTCCTACCAGGACGCGACCCAAATTGGCCACGCATGCCATTGGCACATGCCAACGCGCTTGCTGGTAGCTTTTCCTACCAGGACGCGACCCAAATTGGCCACGCATGCCATTGGCACATGCCAACACGCTCGCTGGTAGCTTTTCCTACCAAGATGCTACCCAAATTAGCCATGCATGCCATTGGCACATGCCAACACACATCACTGGTAGCCTTTCCTACCAGGCCGTGACCCAAATTGGCCACGCATGCCATTGGCACATGCCAACACGCTCGCTGGTAGCTTTTCCTACCAGGACGCGACCCAAATTGGCCACGCATGCCATTGGAACATGCCAACACGCTCGCTGGTAACTTTTCCTACCAGGACGCGACCCAAATTGGCCACGCATGCCATTGGAACATGCCAACACGCTCACTGGTAGCTTTTCCTACCAGGACGCGACCCAAATTGGCCACGCATGCCATTGGCACATGCCAACACGCTCGCTGGTAGCTTTTCCTACCAGGACGCGACCCAAATTGGCCACGCATGCCATTGGCAAATGCCAACACGCTCGCTGGTAGCTTTTCCTACCAGGACGCGACCCAAATTGGCCACGCATGCCATTGGCACATGCCAACACGCATCACTGGTAGCTTTTCCTACCAGGCCATGTCCCAAATTGGCCACGCATTCCATTGGCACATACCAACATGCATCACTGGTAGCTTTTCTTACCAGGCCATGGACCTAATGGCCGAGCATGCCATTGGCACATGCCAACACGCATCGCTGGTAGCTTTTCTTACAAGGACATGGCCCTAATGGCCATGCGTGCCATTGACACATGCCAACACGCATCGCTGGTAGTTTTTCTTACCACGACATAGCCTTGATGGCCATGCGTTCCATTGACACATGCCAAACACGCACGATGGTAGCCTAACTTTCAAACCGTGCAACCTACCACCAAGGCATTCCGCACACGCCAGTGGCACTTGCCACCCACGCCACTAACAGCTCTGGCATTGCCACTTACACTCAACGTACAACCTACCACCAAGGCATTCCGCACATGCCATTGGCACATGCCACATACGCCACTAGCAGCTCTGGCATTGCCACTTGCGCTCGAGGTGCAACCCACAACAAAGGCATTCCGCACATGCCATTCGCACATGCCACACGCGCCCCTAGCAGCGCCACTTGCACTCACGGTGCAACCAACACTCGAGACATCAACACAAATTGGGGATGCTTTCCGGGGTCTTGGTTTGGCGGTCACAGCTTTGCGGCGTACACTACGCTCACATTAAGAAAGCGTGAATAGGAATAAAGCGGTCAAATAAATGAGGAAATAATGGTGAAAACGTTTTCACCCATAAACACCTTTGCGGTTACCACCTCCTCCCATTATTTCACCCTTTACTCTCTTCCTTCATGAGGCCGAGTACGTTTCAATCTCGAGTTGTATAAATAGGTCTTACCTATTTCCACCGGACAACAAGTCTCGGTCCAGAGAAAATACAACACTCTCGAAAAGGCAACTTTGCAAGCTCTCCAAAAGCTTTCATCTCTTGCAAGCTTCACGAAGCTTTCACTTTATGATACAAGTTGAGATACTACTCTCCTGCACTATTCTGGTCTCAACACCTTTCTTTGCTTCCCTCCCCAAATCAACCCTTCTCCTCCACTTTGTGACCAAGGCAGTGTCCTGGAACGACCATTTCTTGGTTTAGGCCGGACTTGTACAGATTGATCTCTCGAATCTAGAAAGTGCTCACATGCAGCACATTTGTTTAGGGTTTAAACCAGTTTCTCACTCACCTACCGAATTTACCAAAATCGGCGGAAACGATTTCTACCCATAAACACCAGGCAGATTCAAACTCCTCAATTGTCTCATTACCATATAAATATTTATTAAAATCAGAAGTAAAATCAGAAGTAAAATCAGCATGTGCATTAATAATGTGAGATAAATGCTTAGCATCTAGTCTACATATATGCCACAAACAAAAACGATAGCGAGTACCTGGCAAAAAGTTGCGGATACTGCATGCTATAGCCGATTCTTGATCCTTTAATATAACCTTTGGTTGCTTACCATGCACTGATTTCATCCGCGTTTTTATAACCCAATCAAGCGATTCTTCTGTTTCCGAATGAAGCAAGACACCACCAAACAGAGTAGTTTGGTAATGATGATTGATTCCTACAATAGGAACAAATGGCATGCCGTACCTGTTTGTACAGTAAGTAGGATCAAAACACGCAACATCACCAAAATGAAAATAATTCAAAATGAAAATAATTCATTCGTGATTTGGCATCAGCCCAAAAGAAATTTGTCATCTGGCCTTCTGAGTCAACTTGGATAGAGTAGAAGAACGATGGGTTATATGCTTGTTGGCGCTCAAAGTAGTCGAGTACAGCTTGTGCATCTCCATTTTTAAGCTCTAATGATCTCTTCACACTTAAAATAATTTCTGACATCTTTTGCTGTAAACCCAATATTTTGAACTCCTCCAGATTCGAGACCGAAAAAATTCATTGCAAGATTTGTTTTTGTTCCTGACAATCTTATGTTATCAATAATTTTTCCATGGCCTTCACTAATGTGTCTTTGCGATCTAAGTTTATGCCTCTTCTTCGGAGATACAAGAATATGGTTGTGTTCTTCTACGACCACTGTCACAACCCATTTCTCTGCCTTTTTCCTTATAATCATGTGTGCCTTACATCCTGTTCTAGTATCAACTTGTTTTATCTTGAAATGCAAAACAGAACGTCAATATTGCAAAGATGATGTCAAAGAAAAACGATGTATTTCATGTGTGTATTGGGAGGCTTCCTTTGCGTAATTGCTAAAGATCTTGGAAAGAACATTAGGGAGGTATGGACGATGAAGGATTATGGTGTAGCAGACTCGTGCACTAAAATTTTCACTATTGAGGGCTTCGGCATTTGGACTTGAGACAAACTTTAACGAATGATGCGATTTTTGTTCATCATGGTGAATATAGATCAACATATTTATATGATCTCAAACATGAAGTATGTAGAGAACTTGAGATCGATGGTATTATGCCAGGGTGGCACACATGCGCTTTTTTTGGGAGCTTGGTTTCGCCTAATCGTAATACTTGTTTGGGGAGGCAGTTGGATTCAAGAATAATTGACAACAAAACTTGAAACTTTTTAGGATTATTTGTATTTTCTTTTGGTAGACGGTGGAATTTTTCCTTCTTCTGTTTTTCTAGAACTCATTAATTAATCTACATTCTTTCTCGTTTGGCATCCTATGTTTCCTTAGTATTTGTTGTAACATGTGAGCACCTTTTAACATTCCCCTCGGCAAGAGGTGAGAAAATATTTGGACCATGCTTATACAAATCTAAAATCATGTAAAGTCAGGTACCAGTGGGAAGAACTGGTTACTATTCGACAAGCAACCAAAAAGAGTATACAGATTTTCAAACCTGAACAGTATCCGTAGTTAACTTTGCTAAGATGATGGAAATGAACCTGAAGATACTTGAAATTTTATGTTATTAATCTGCGATAAACTCTTTTGCAAAAGATTACCCAACGAAAATCGGTTATACAATTAATTCCAAGGAGGAAGCAGGAAATTTCTGACAATCTCACTGGAAAACATTGAAATACACGTCACAGACCAACATCAAACTAGCTTGACCTCCTATTAGCGTGTTTCTTCTTAGTTCTTATAAACTCGTCGTGTATCTTCTTCTTGGAAATTACAATCTTCCTCTTACGGTCGTAATGTCCCTGTCTATTCATTAAATTAAATTCATGGAAAACAATCACGAACATCCCATTTGAAAGACCTTATACCACAGGTTAGTGTTTCTCAAAGGATTTTTACATTGGGTCATTGGGTGTAAACATGCCTCAGAAGCCCCAAAGATGTGAGGTGTTTTTATATTGACAATGCGATAGTGAAACATATTCTGCTGCCACAACACAAGATTAGGAAAGCACAAGTGCGTCTTTTGGGAGGTTGCATTGCCTAATTGCTAGGAATGTTGGACGGAACGTTGGGAAAGTATGGACGATGCAGGACTATGGTGTATCAGAGTCTTGGAATAAAATTTCACTGTTGACAAAGGTGCTCTTCGGCATTTGGACTTGCATCAATGTTTCGAGAATGATCCGATTTTGGATCATCATGATGCCTACTATTTAATTTCGTATATGATCACAAGCAACTGAAGTAGGTTCAGCAAACAGGGTGCATTGCGTTACCCCTGTGTCAAAAGACACGATTAGACACCTGCTGGTGATATTGTTGGAACAAAACGAATGATGAAATGCATTCCAGTCCCACTGCCGACGACAAGAAAGATTTCCTTTGAACGTAAAAAAGAAGGTTTATAGGTACAGAGAGGACTGCAGCAAGAAAAGAAGATAACCATAGAAAAACAAAAAATAAAAACAAGAGATTTAAGCAATAGTCAGATCTACGTACTATTTTTCACTGCAAGTTCAAATGGTTTAAACAGCCTACTCGATGCCTCCTTGTAAAGAAATGATAAAAAAAAAAAAACATTAGGGAATGGAAATTACTAAATACATGAAAGAACATCCATACTAGGAAAGTATATGAATAATAGTTGGATGTTGTAAACTTTAATTTGGACTTTATGTAGCATTCACCGAGTTGCTATTTTTTGTTTGGAAGCACTAAACTGTCAACTCGCTCTTCTCCAAGATCTTTCAACGAAACAAGGCTATGCATATGTGGAACTGCTTCACAAACAGTCTCTTCTGCATCTTCAGAATACCATATTTTCTTAAAAGTTGCAGGGTCATAACAAGAGAGAACGTGATTCTGCCATAGCACAATTTCACTGTCTGTTCGGGACAATAAGCGAGTTAAGCAATTATCCCATTTTCTACTGAACCTCCTAATCCATGTAAAAGAGTTAAAGTTGGTGCAGTTGTTCATATTTTTCTTCTCGAATACCCATATATCCATCATACCTTCCCCTTGGTTTCTGTAAAAATGACACAGATGCAGATTCCCTCCACACCATCCGAGATCAACGTCCATATGATAATTGGGTTGACAAGGTGGTGGTGGGATAGATCGAAATGTTTCATCAGTTAAATCAAAGGCTACAATATCACAGTTAGATCTTGTATTTAACCAATGGACAGCCCCATTAGAATAAACACCCGATCCGTATAACATATAGGTAACTTGTGGTTTGTGTCTCCACCCATTTCCTTCACCAAGAGTGTAAACTTTGACGCTTCTCTTGCCATTTGCAGTACATTGACCAATCCTAACAATTTTGTATGTATTAGTGGAATGACAATAACCGAATCCAACAGGGTCGGTGTTATAATCTGAACCCTTTTTGGGAATACGAATAAGTTCACCAGTGATAGGATTGTGAATATATATAAACCCTAAAATTACGTAACATACCAAACCATTGCAAGTACCAACAAAGCTGAAGGACCAAGCACCAGTATTTATATTGCTTATCTCTGTAAGCATCTTGTAAAAATCTTGTGGTTCTTTCATACAATTCAGACTAATCATCTCAGAAGATCCTTCTCTATAGTAGAGTTTGCAATCGCTGTAATTTTCTGAACTAATCAGGAAAAGCATACCTGTCTTTGGTTTTCCCAAGAGATCCCTCCATAGTTTGCATACTTCTCTGCATTGTAAGACGGTTTTGTAACTTGTGTTGGTTTTGGGTAATCGAGATATTATTTCTAACATGATATCTGAATTCAAATTCTCCATCAATAAAGATAGCTTATTGTCTTCTGATTCTTCTTGTTGAACGTATAGCCAGCTAGGGTTTCGTAATCCAACAAGAGCCACGACAATCGTGGCCTCGGAACCCGGCTGGCAGTAGTATTTATATAAAAGGAGGCCGCAAGAAAGCCGCTTGCGTTTAACCAAATTTAGAGAAGAGGTTCTTTTTTTAGGGCTGAAACAATTTTGAATAATGGGATATTATATTAAAAATAAAGATATAAAAGCACGATAACCTACTCTAACCCTAGGACTCGAAAACTACTCTGATCGATCATATGAACTCACTCGTACGTTGAATATCGAGACACTTTATTGAAGAACAAGAATGGTATAACCTCCATACCCGGCCCCAATCTTTGTTTTATTTACTAGCTAGATCGAGTAATAATTTGTTTGAACCTAACTAACAAGAAATCACTTCCTGTAAACCCTATCCGGTGAAGCGATATTGTCCTTCGATATGTAGAAATTCTAGCCTACTTATGGGACTGTATTTTATGAAGATCAAATTATATACCTATACATCTTAGGTCTACACAGATAAAGCATTCGAAATTTTTTCTGTTAGCATGTCGACCTTACTTGGCTATACCAAGTTTTTATTTTTCAGTTTTCTGGCATACTTAAGGGACTACATACAGTTCATGAATTTTGTTTAAAAAGAAAAAGTATTCGATGTTTTTTTTTTTTTTTTTTTATTTGGTGATACTAATTGCTTTATGGATTATGGTGAATATGCAGAGTAATGTTAGGCGACTTGATTACAGACATCATCCTGGGATAACCGGAGTTAAAGAAGAAGAGATTAGGGGTAGTGGTGGGGTTGAAAATATTTCAACTGGTGCTAGTCTTCCACAAGAGATCATCACTGATATCCTGACAATGTTACCAGTTAAGTCTCTCTTAAGATTCAGGTGTGTATCCAAGTCTTGGTACAAACTTTTGAAAACCACTAATTTCGCTAAACTCCAACTTGATTACTCTTTGAAGAATCGTACCGATGGTATCCTAATTGATTCTTATAAAAAGATGTGTTATCTTGATTACGATTTGTTGTCGTCAGATCCATTATCGTCTGATTCCTCAACATTATATAACAAGCTTGTTCATATTGCTTATCCATTGGAATATGAAAAGAAAGAAATTGTAGGTTCTTCTAACGGCCTGGTTTGCTACACATCATCTAACGAAGACATTATCATTTTGAATCCGTTTACTAAAGACTACAGGAAACTACCCACACCAGAACGACTACTAGGCGACAGACCGGGCGGGTATGGATTTGGTTATGATTTGAAAACTGAGGATTATAAACTCATGCTGTATTACCGTGGGAATGCCAGGTCTCGTGTCGATGTCTATTCGTTAAAATTAGATTCATGGAAAACAATCATGGACGTCCCATGGGCAAGACCTTCCAAAAATTTAGTGTTTTTAAAAGGAATTTTTCATTGGTTTGACAAATCCTACATATCCCCTAAAAAGATTGGTTGTTTTGATACTGCCAATGGCACAGTGCAACATATTTTGCTTCCTGGACATTTTCCGGACAAGTTTAGACAACTACGTGTTTTGGGAGGTTGCCTTTGCGTGATTGGTACTGATGTCGAAAAGAGCATTCGCGAAGTATGGACGATGAAAGATCATGGTGTAGAAATTAGTTGGACTAAAATGTTCACCATTGAAAACGGTAAGCTATTAGGGCTTCATCATTTGAACTTGAAACAGTATTTCAAGAATGAGGCGATTTTGTTACATCTTGATGACTACAACTATTCAGCTTATCTATATGATCTTAACCTTGAGGTATCTAAAGAATTTGAGATCGATGGTATAATGCCAGGGTTCCGGACATGGCCGTTTTTTGGGAGCTTAGTTTCACCTACACTTGTTGGGGGTTCGGCCGTAAAATCCAAGAAGCGTAATTTCGATTTTCTTTCTTAATCTAACTGAGGAAGGGATTTTTGTTTCTTCCGTTTTTTGTTTTATATTCAACCTACATGAGCTAAATTCTTTTACTTTTTAGATTAAAAAGATAAATAGAACTTATATTTTCCATTATTGATAACCGATTCTTTTACTTCCTAAAACGTTTAGGACTGCACATGGGCCGGTGCGGTACGGGTTTTTTATGAACCCGGTACCTGTACCTGGTAATGGCCGGTTCCCAATCTGACTACCTGTACCTGTACTTGTTCCCGGACTGTACCTGTCCCGGTGATACCGGTCCTGTATAAGCCGGTACCGGGTTTTTTACCTGCAATATCATCACCACTGTTTCAATCTCCTTCCCTGTATTTCATTTCACATTTAGAACAAACCCATTCATCAATCTCAAAACTGGATTTCAAAAAAAAATAATTGTTCATACAATTTGTATAACCACCATTCTCAGTTAACTACAAATCCTTCAACTCATTCCCTGGTAAACACAACTCAAAAGGTTCATCTCAGAATTTATTATTTTCAAACCCTAATCTTTACTTCTCTTGATTCATAAAAAACTCAAGTCAAAGATACCATAACAACATCAGAGTCTCACAGATATCAACAACCTCAAAACTATACTAAACAAAACAGACTTTGATGAAGGAATGAACGATTAACTCAAACATGAATCTAATCCCAATTCAAACATCAACAATTACCCTAATCGATTCACTGAAGTAAACCCCAATCTTCTTCTTAAATTAAGAATCAAATTCTAGTTTTGTTAACAACTTCAATTCATCGATTCTAAACTAATCTTCTATCTTATATCCAAATTCATGCCAAACCCACCTTTAATCATCCTTCTAGACCTGCAATTTCATCTTCTAAATCTTCAGAACAATAGTCAAATCTACAAACCCTAAATCTGATTCTTTGTGATTCAAACCCTAGTTGTTCTGCTTCACAATTGACGACCACGCATCTTCTCCATCATATATCAGTACTACCTGTTGGTTTCCCTCAATTAATTCTCAGTTTTGGTTCTCAAACCAAACACAGGCGAAGAACAGGTGAAGAAGCAGAAGAAAAAATAAGAAGAATGATGAAATACTCGATAGATAAAAGGATATCAATACCTGGGATAAATGCCTTAGATTAACATCTAATCAAAACATCAATGGCTTAGATTAACCGGGTTTTTGGGTACAGGTACTGACGGGAATAGGCTCAGAACCGTTCCCTATACCCACTCCTATACCGGTTCTAATTTCCATTCCCATTCCCTATACCTTATACACCGGTTTCGGTACAGTTCCGATCCGGGAATTCGGTTCGAGCCAAGGACACCGGTTCCGAGCCGGGTCTTGTGCAGCCCTAAAAACGTTAATTATTTTTTCTGTTTTCAATTTTTGATAATGGAGTAAAATATTTTAGTTTAATATTCCCGGTACATCAATATATGATAAATAAGGATTTACGTGTGGAAGGATATTTTGGAACCGGAATTTAACCTGTCTAAATAGACAACCAAAATTCAAGATTATGCACTATTGAGCCTCCATCTAAATGAGCGTTATTAGTGATTACCACCATTCGCCAGTTGCCACATAAATGTTTTTGCTTATATTTTTGTGCCACATAAATTTTTTTGCTTATATTTTTGTGCTGACATAATGCTATTTTTATTTGAGTTATTTAGTGTTTGGGTCGTAGATTTTGTTTGGGTCCTAAGTTTGTCCAATTTAGTGTTTGGGTCGTTGACCTGTTAGTCAACTAGGTCAACTAGCGGTTTTAGTCGAACTGTTGGCTAAAGTTAACTTCCGTTAGTAGTGAACTATAACCCTCTCTAATACGCGAGTAAACCAAACCAATAAGGGAACCAACACCCACTCTCATCATCTTTTCTGCTACTGCTCAACCACAGTTCGAAATTGTAAACAGTTCTATCATGATTATATCAAAGATTCCATCATTATCCTCCTAATGGTGTCATTTACATCATAACAAAATAATGATCTTTGTGTCAAAGTTTTTTTTTTTTTTTTTTTTTTCCGAAACTATCAGAATCACGTACCATCATGTATGATGGGTTTGTACGTGGTTTAAGGATTTGATTTTCCCAATCATCATCTTGAATTAATCCAACTCCAGCTCTACCGAAATGATAAACAAATGTTTTCTTCATACTAGTTGATGATCGGTTAGACCTAAAAACAGCCGTATCAGTAGCTATATTCCTTCTTTATCCCGCTTAATATTTCTTATCCAATGATTTAAAACTTACCACTGTCTCTCTACTTTTTAACCCTACTGACCTATTCACACCAATCCAAAATTTGAAATCCTAAAATCAAAAACATCATGGAGTTTTTCGTCTTGGAGTTTTCCAAATTGCCGTGAAGCTGTTTGCCGAAATCACCGAAACGTTCATCAAGTGTGTTCAATTTAGGCCGTTCAATTTGAAATTATTATAAGGATTACAGGGGATGATAAACCTGTAAGTAACCGGACGTTAACTTTATAACTGTTTGAACATAATACCTAGTTGACTAACTGGTCAACGACCCAAATGCTAAACACAAAATTGGTCAAAAAGACCAAAATCAATAATTCCTGGGTGAAAAAGACACTTAGGTTTTGACATCATTTAAATAGCCAAAAATTAAAAAGATATTGTTTAAATGGACAAAAATTTAAAAATAGGCGGGATGTAACTAGTTTCATCCGTCCATTTTCAAATATTTTTTCTTATTTTTATTTTACACATGATGCATCCAGTTTCATCCTTGCTATTTTTTAAGTATAAGCCAGGATGAATCCAGTTTCATCCTTGCTATTTTTTTTTTGGCTATTTCACCCGTACTTTTTTTTAATTGTCCATTTGAACCGTGTTTTAAATTTTTTTGGACAAATGACCCATTTTCTCAATGCTAAATTGGACAAACTTAGGACCCAAACACTAAGACATACCAAAATCTACGACCCAAACACTAAATAACTCTTTTTATTTTGGCTCTCTTTCCAAGTAAAATACTCATGATTGTAAAGAGGCGCGCAATGGTTGTGCAGATCTTTTAGCTAAGCATGGAGCAACGGCGATTGCAACTATTTTGATGGTCATTCCCATTTGTTTGTTTGAGTCTTGATATAGCGTTTGATCGCTTGGGTCTACCTTATTATCGTTTTAAAAACTAATTACTTTTTTTTTGGAGGTTTGGTTTATGCCCACTCCTTTGATGTTATTGAGGTTTTTTTTTTTCACAAAATTGGTCAAAAAGACCAAAATCAATAATTCCTGGTTGAAAAAGATACTTAAGTTTTGATACTGTTTAAATAGCCAAAAATTAAAAAGATACTGTTTAAATGGACAAAAATTTAAAAATAGGCAGGATGTAACCAGTTTCATCCTGTCCATTTTCAAATATTTTTTCTTATTTTTATTTTTACACAGGATGCATCCGGTTTCATCCTTGCTATTTTTTAAGTATAAGCCAGGATGAATCCAGTTTCATCCTTGCTATTTTTTTTTTGGCTATTTCACCCGTACTTTTTTTACTTGTCCATTTGAACCGTGTTTTAAATTTTTTTGGACAAATGACCCATTTTCTCTTTTTTTTTCTCTTTTGCGATAAGAAAAAATGTTCGATTTCGACTTTTAAGAAAGAACCAAAAAAGAAGGAAATTTGTTTTTAGCAAAATACTCAAATGTGGGCAAGTTATCCTTAATTTTTTTAGCGAACAACCTTATTTGCATAGTTTTATTGGACTTGGTCTACGGTCTTGTCATGTAAGAGAAAATAGGGTTATTGGTAATTCCAAAAGGCCCACATCCAAATATTTTTACAATGAATAAGTTATCCTTAATTATTTATTTTATATGTTTTAATTAGGTTAGTTAATTTAGTTTTAGTCACTAGATTAGAATGATGCTTCTTATTTATATTTCGTAATAGAAAAATTGGAGGAAAGAAGTAAAAGCAAAAAAAGGATTTTGTTGTTGGAAAATCCAAAACTTGATTCACTCAACAAAAAATACTATTTCAAGGTGAAAATTTTGAGGTCGATGAATATATTTATATAATAGGTCAAGCAAATTGTTGTGAAAAGGAAGAACATTTTAAGGTATTTAGTCATATTCACAACCATGACCTTACTTAAAACCAAGCCGATATAATGTTTTCGGCTAGGAAAATGATAACTCTTAGCGGTAACTGGGTAAAATTAGGGAAAAACCCATTATAACTGATTTATGGCTAGGTAGATTATTCTCAATATGGTCGCAAGCATGTGTTACATCCCGGTTGTGTTAAAAATTACTCAGTCATATAAAAAATATTGGGCAGTATGTATAGTTGTAAAAAACTCGGGCGTAGATGTCATTGAAATTTATACCAAGTTAAACATAGATAAAGAAAGAAAAAAGATCCTACGAAACTTGAATCGAATTGGATAAAATATATGCTGCTATCGGATTGGATAAATCTGTCTTCTAACTTGGGCTGACGATCTGTTGAATAACAAGTTCAATAAGTTCGTAATGTTCGAGCAACAAAGCAGTTCTGTCACTTAATGGTGATTTACGAATAGGCTCCGATAATCTAAACCCGTTCTGGCAAGCAGAACCCTCGGACCATCCATCTCTCGCCAAATCCAAAACATCGTAATAAGACTTCGCGAGTGCAGCATTCCAAGCTTGTTGAAACTTCGAGTATACATTAGCATAGTTTCCCTGACATGAAGTCAAGCGTTCATTCACTACAGTATCGTTTTCATGCTTCAGTAACTCAGTAATCTTATCGGAAGTCTCTTGAACCATTCCAATTGTAATGGAAACACTTATAACGCTAAGCCCTTGGATATCTGCTGCTGCAGTTCTTGGATCCTCAGTCAGAGTGTCATTACAAAAGCCACCGGATGTTGAATATCGGCAGATTTTGTCAATCAAATCGGCATCTGCAGCAGAGACAGAAACTGCTGCAACAGAAAGAACTAAAAGTGATAATAAGAGCATGGATGATGATAAGCTACGAACTCCCATTGTTTCTGCAAGTATAGGGAAAATCTGATGAGCAATGACTTATGAGACAATACTTTCTGCAAGTTTAGGGAAAATCTGATGAGCAATGACTTATGAGACAATACATGCTGCGGTGGAAACTATATATAGACTATACTTAGACTAGAATTCAGCATGTTTCCTTAAAAATCTTGTTCCGGATTCGATTTCCTTATCTACTGCTCTTTCCAAAATGCCGCTATGCCCCAATTGTAGCGTGTTTCCTTTTCTCATGGAAAGAAGCAAATAGGAATGCATTTCCTTAAATCCACCCTTTCCTGTTAGAGAAATTTCCTTTTTAAATGCTTGCAATGGCACAGAAGATACGGACCCCCTTTGCAAATTAATCAACTGTACCTGTAAGAAGTTGTTAACCATGCCATTGGAACGTTGTTGATAATTGCTTGTAGTATTGTAGCCTCCACTACCTCCCGTATACCATTGCTATTATATTAATAATTAAAATTAGTTAAATGACCATGTATCTTCGAAACATGAGATGTACAATTGAGTTCACAATGAACAAGCGTACAAAAATGGAAACAGTCGTGAAAAGTATATTACCGGCACATTGTTTGAAGGTAGAGTTGTCTGATTTTTTTTTTTTTTTTTTTTTTTTCTTCATCCGCAAATGTAAGAATATATTGATAGAAAAGGCTTATAGGAAGTAAGCAACAACAACCACCGCTGCCTTACAAGCAATGACACCCTTAAGGAAACCACAATTGCTAGGAACAAGGAAAGACCTAGACTAACACTACCCCGAAAGCCAAAAACAACGAAATGGAAAAGATTACAAAGCAAAAAAATGACCCCAGTTTGATGTTATAGTATTCTCCGATATTCCTTTAAGAGCTTCCTCATTCCTACACCACTGATAGACTTGGAGTTTTACCTTTCTGATTACTTGTTGCGTTTTGAAGTTGATAGCATTAAAGACCAAATCATTCCTACTCTTCCATATTGTCCAAGTGATGGCCGCGGGAAGCAAATGCCACAACACTTTACCCGTTGAAGATAAGTGTTTTACCTTCCAACCTTTGATGATTAAATCGATGCAATTGCATCACCCACTCTATTCTCACATATGATATGAAGTAGTTCCATATCTCCGCAACTGTCGGACAATGAAGCAGTAAGTGAGGAGCAGTTTCTTCTGTCTTGCAGCACAATAAACAACCATTGACTATCACAGTTCTTTTCTTACGGAGGGTGTCCATGGTTGCCATCTTTTTATGATATACGTGCCATAAGAAAAAAACTACTTTGTGTGGCCAAGATCTAGACCAAACGCTAAGATTAAGAGTCGCCATCTCATGTTCTTTTTCAAACCAAGAGTAAGCTGACCAAACCGAAAAAAGCCCATTTTTGTCAAACGACCTAGAAAGGGAGTCTTCAGTAGTGTTGCTAAGCACCTTCTCTTCAATCAGAGCTAATAAAGAACAGAACTCATTGATTTGATGTTGATACAGTCTTCTTGACAAGCCAAGGTTCCAACTCCCTCCATTAGAGATTCTCTCAGCACAATGTTGAACCGTATAATACTTGGATTCTTATATGCTAGGAAATTTGTCTTTAAACGACACATCACCAGCCCATTTATCCTCCCAGAACCTTGTTGTATTTCCGTTTCCAACAATAATAGTTGAACCTTGATTAAAAGCTTTTAGGTGAGAGAAAATACCTTTCCAAACTCATGAAATTTGTTAGTCCCTTTAGGCTTCTTAGTTTCTCTATCACAATTAGCAGAACCATATTTTGTCACCATAGCCTTCCTCCAAAGTGCAGTCTTCTCTTTGTTGAAACGCAACCACCATTTGGAGAGTAATGCTTTGTTCATGCTTTTTATAGATTTAATACCTAGCCCCCCCTTTTTTCAAAGGAGTGCGGCAAATTTTCCACGACACATAGTGATGACTTTTCTTTGAGTCTGAAGCATCCCATAAGAAATTCCTAATCATCCTTTCGATAGATTTGATCACCTTAGATGGCGTAATAAAAAGAGAAAGCATGTAAATAGGTATGCTGGCCAGAACGCTCTTTATGAGTGTTAATTTTCCGTCTTTGCTGAGGCTAGATCTCTTCCATGAGCATAGTCTTGATTTACACCTTTCAATATCTCTTCCCATTTTTGTGTAGTATACGAAGAATCCCCTAAAGGCAAACCTAGGTAACCCGACGGAAAAGATTCTGTTTTGCAACCTAACATGGCAGCCATAGAATCCATATTCACCGCGTTGGCAACCCCGAAAAGACTACATTTCGCGAAGTTGATATGAAGCCCAGAGACCATTTCGAATCCAAGGAGATAATATCTTAGATAGTTCATTTGCTCAGTAGAATCATCTAAGAAAACCAGCGTGTCATCAGCGTATTGCAAGTGACTCACCTTCAAACCATTCGAGCTCATGGAAAACCCCCCTAAGTGACCTAATTCATGACCAGTTTGAAACATAATATTCAAGGCTTCTGAGACAATAAGGAAGAGAAAAGGCGAAAGTGGATCACCTTGTGTTAATCCTCTCCCCGTGATGAACTTGGAATGAGCTGACCCGTTTATAAGAACTGAGATTGGCAAATTAGAAATGCACCCTTGAATCCATTTGCGCCAAAGAGTACCGAAACCCATCTTACCCAATACCTCGTCAACAAACTCCCAAGAAACATGGTCGAAAGCTTTTTCAAAATCAATCTTACAAACCACCCCTGGTATGTCGCTCTTTATTCTCGAGTCGAGACATTCGTTCGCAATCAAAGCGCAATCCAGAATTTGTCTTCCTTTTATGAAAGCTAATTGTTGATGGGAAATAAGAGCAGGGAGAACCACTTTCAATCTTTCGGCTAACACCTTCGAAATCATTTTGTACACACTATTCATTAATCCAATGGGCCTGAAATCTTTCACTTCCTCCACCACCTCTTTCTTAGGGATTAAGGAGAGAAACGTGTTCTTGAGTCTCCAATTTATAGTTCCCCAATTGTTGAAATTTTTAACTACCTTCATAATGTCATCACCCATGAAGTGCCAGCACTTAAGAATGATCATTACCTGAAACCCATCAATGCCGGGAGCTTTATTTTGACCCAAATTCTTCAAAGCCGCTATACATTCAGATTCTAAGATATGTGTTTCCAACCCAAGAAAGAATCGTAGAATTTATTTGTTTGAATTGCATACCTGCAATCGAGGGCCTTGGGGAGGAGTTCTTTGAAAATAAATTTGAGAAGTATCCCGTGACAGACGATTTGATAACATCTTTGTCCTCTGTCACCTGTTCGTTCACTTTCAAAGAGTGAATCGAGTTCCTTCGACGTCTCATTTTGACAATCCTTTGATGTCATATATTTTAACGAGTTTTTAGACTTTTAAACAAAAATCAACACATAAAACACTGGTTAAACAACTACTAATAGAAAATTTTAACTGAATAATTGTATTTAAATATAAAGTATATACAAAATCAAACAAAAACCAATCAACAAAACTCTGGTCAGAGATTTACCTACAGGAGAGCGAGTTTGGGCGTTCAAATCCAGTTCGGAAATATCATTCGGATTCGGCCAGTTCGGATACGTTCGCGAATCATTCGTGAGGTCCATATAATCCGGGAACTAGGTTCGGAGTTCAAATAGTTCGGAAGTATCATTCGGATGCGGTCAGTTCGGATACGTTCGTGAATCATTCGGGAATGATTCGGAGAATTACTAACTAGGGTCGTACATAGCAAAAAAATACATATATTGTTAAAATTGGCTTTTGTCCTGGCCATTGCAGACACCGCAACCCCTATTTTTAATCATATTCTTATTTCAAACACAAAAAATAATAACTACAAGAAAAAAAAAGGTTTCTCTTATTTAAACTAAGGAATTACGTTGAAGTTGCGCAACAACTTATTCTTGTTTTTCTTTAGCTCCATTGGAGTTGTGCAACAACTTATTTAAATAAAAAAAAGTTATTTCTTCTTCAGCTCAGTTGGATACTCTTCCTTCTCCTTTCTTAAAGGGAGCACTACCATCCATTAACCTAACAAAGAATATGTATAACAAGGGGTTGAATCAATGGAAATTAAGTCTTATAGGTAGGCTTAATTTAAGCAAAATTAAGCTTGAAGAAGAAAGAGATCAATTGTTGTATCAATGGAACCTTGAATGTGCAGTTAAGCTCATTCCAATTGGTAGGGGATTATTTTCCATAACGATTGATAATGAGACAGATAAGATCAAAATTGGGTCTGGAAGATCTTGGAAGGTGGACGATCAATATCTACAAGTTAGAGATTGGGAGACAAAATTCAACCCGGATACCAACGCACTTCTTTGGCCAAGGTGTGGATTAAATTGCCAGGTCTTATTTTGGAAAACTGGACAAAGGAAAATTTGTTGGCATTAGCTAAAGCGTTTGGAAAACCAATTCAGTTATACCACAACACTCTCTTTATGGAATTTGGTTTCTTTGCTAGTGTGTTGGTAGAGGTGGATTTTGCAATGATTATCCCTGATCGTGTATAAGAAGATGAGGAAGATAATACTGAAGATGGGTTTTGGCAAAGAGCTGAAATCTCCAAGACCCCAAAGTTTGGCTCCCACTGCAAAATTGTGAGACACTTAATCTCTGAATGTAGATTACAAAGATTGGCTGTGACAAACAAGAGTAAAGATGTGGGCATTCCTATTGAAGTTACCAAGACAAAGAGAAGGAGGTCAAAGAATAACAGAGAAACTATTATCGTGGCAGAGATTCAAGAAGCTTCTAAAGTGGTTGTTGAGATGACCACAGGTTGTTGTTCAAATTCAACAGATGCAAGATCCACTTTGTTTGCCTCTTTGATTCCAGTTGAAACACAAAACAAATTTCAAGATCCTAGAGAAAAAAAGGATGTTGTCATTTCTCAAGTAGATGCATGTGTTTCCGAGAATAGGAAGATAGTTCAAGAATTTTTTTTTCAAACGGTTGTGGAAGGCGTAAGCACCTCATCTACTGACCCCTCTATTCCCGCTGACTTTGAAACCCATATTAGGTTCTATGGACTCGAAGAAAAAGAAGAAGAAGAGGCTACTTCAAGGGTGAGCATCGCGAATCCATCATTGTCCGAGCCAATTACAGGGATATGTAAGAAATTGAGTTCAAAATATAAACTTACAGGTATGTTCCCAAATGGTACTATTCCAAGTCTAAAGAAGAAAAAGCTTCCTAAACCTAAAGTTGATAACAAAGAATCGGCAAATAAACAACACCAGTTTGGTTCTTCATGGAGCTTAGAATTTCCAGCTCTAAAAACTAGTCGTGAAGAAATGTTTAACAATCTCACAAAAACTCACGATGATTTAACTATAGAGGATATTGACAAGTCTACTAATTGAGACTAGGCCGCAATCTTTATTGTGGTTTGCAATTTGATTTTTGTTTGTTAAGTCTCACAAAAAGTGTCTTCTTCTGTTGATTTTTTTTTTTTGTGTGTTCTTACTTTAGCTTTATTTTTGTTATCCGCACACAACTTATGTGTCTTTTAATCTATCCTATTTGATTGATCAAAAAAAACTTATTCTGGTTTTTCTTGGTTGAGTTGAAGATGATCAATTTTGGGTTGTTGTTGATTAGATTTAGTGAAATAGATTTTTTCATATTGTTTGAGTGCAATTGATGGAAGGGTAACATCGGCATATGCCATATGTTAGGACACCCCATAGACAAGTAGTCCTTAGTCATTGGATATCCCATAGAAGCCCCTCTTTTGTTTTGACAAGCCCCTGTACTAAGCCCGTTTCTAATGGTTCTATTGCAGTCAACTGGTCCCTTGGAATTGAAAGAGGTCCATTTATCTTTGTCATTCGTCTCTAATCAAATTTGTCGGACTCTAGTTTGAAAGCATGAATTTCCCTAACCCTAATATTAGAAAACTCTTCTAATTCTATTATTACATTCAAGATACTTTGGTGAAAGAACTGAAGAACAACATATTAGTTTTATTTTATACATAATGGATATTTGAACAAACATGATAATCACATCATAAGCATAGTTGTGTTAGGAAGGATACCTGATGCCATTTGGTTGAATCCAAGATGTCCAGCAAGAACACCCGTAAAACAGAATACAACCAAAAACACCTTTAAAATAGAATACCTTGAGAAACTCTTAGTTTCTCCTTCTTGACATTTTTGTGTAATGGAATAATAAAATTCATGAACCCAATTCTGATGGTTATAGAGTTCCTTTTATAGGTAGAAGGAGGACCAAGGTTCATAGGATTTAGATTTGTCATTTAATCTCGACCGTCCATCAAGGAAGAGGGAATATGAAAGGACCCCAATATTTGTAACCAACATGTTTAGCCATATTCTAAATTAACCAAAGATATCACACGACCCAACAAGATATTTCTAATGTAGAAATATTCTTACATTCTCCCACTGGTCCACGTGATAATCTATTTAACGGTTAATCGTAGAAAAACATAAGCGCGCATAATTACTAAAAAAATATAATGGTTAAACGTAATACCTCAACCAAGCAAATTACTTATGCGAGTCATGGCAGTGGCACATTATCTTGTTATCAACATGTTCCCTTCCATGTACCACAACACAAGCAAATTACTTAATCAAGCCTTAAATAGGGATATCATAATGGTCCAGTAATGTCTTCAAAAGAAAACAATTTCTGTAACATTCATCCAATGACATAAAAGTATACTAAAGTGGATACAGAAATAAGTTCAGAACAATAACAATAATAAGATCTCAATAAGTGTTCAAACATAAGAAAAAGTCTAAGTGAAACTAATTTTTTGTTACTCTCTCAAGACCCATGTTTCCAATAGGTTCCAGAAAGGTTTTGGGAGGTAAAGCCTTCGTAAATGCATCTGCAATCATAAGTTTAGTGCCTATGTGTTCAATGAACAACTTTTTCATCTGAACAGCTTGCTTCACGCATAGGTACTTTAGATCCATGTGTCTTGAACCCTTAGTATATCTAGCGTGCTTTTAAAAGAATACTGTTGCGGCATTATCACAGTAAAGTTTCATTGGTGCGGAGGCAAAATTTAGGTCTCCAAACATTAAGATGAAATTCCACAGCCATGAACAATGATTTGTAGCCTCATAACATGCTACAAATTCAGCTTCCATTGTTGAGCCAGTGAGAATAGACTCTTTTGCACTTTTCCATGATATTGCTCCTCTAGCTAATAGAAAAATATATCCAAAAGTGATCTTTCGAGTATCATTACATCCCATGAAATCAGAATCTGTATAGCCAACCAAATCAAATTGATCTGACTTCGTAAATGTGAGATGATGATCCTTCGTTCCTTGCAGGTACCTTAAAACTTTCTTTGCAGCTTTCCAGTGTTCCATTCCAGGATTCACAAGGTATCTTCCCAGCATACCAACTATATAAATGATCTGGTCATGTGCAAACTTGAGCATACATTAAACATCCCACCATAGAAGCATAAGGGATTTTATCCATTTGTTTACGTTCGAGTTCATTCTTAGGACAAAGATTGAGTCCAAACTTGTCTCCTTTAGAAACCGGAACTATACTTGGCTTACATGCACTCATCTCAAACCTCTCTAGAATTCTTTCGATATATGCTTTCTGTGAGATTGATAATGTTCCAAGTGATCTATCACGAGATATTTCTATCCCAATCACATAAGAAGCCTCACCCATATCTTTCATTTCAAAATTCTTTGAAAGATATTCCTTATTTTCATGCATAAGGCCAAGATCACTACTCGCAAGTAGTATGTCATCTACATACAATACCAAAAATATGAACTTCCTCACACTGATCTTGAGGTATATGCATGGATCTAAAACATTTTCTTAAAAAACTTTTTTTTTGAATGGCTTCATTGAATTTTAGATACCACTGCCTGGAGGTTTGCTTAAGTCCATAAATTGATTTCTTAAGTTTGCAGACCATGTGTTCCTGTCCTTCTAAGGCAAAACCTTCAGGTTGACACATGTAAATTTCTTCTTCAAGATCACCATTAAGAAATGATGTTTTCACATCCATTTGATGTAACTCAAGTTCATATTGAGCTACTAATACCAGAATAATTCTGAGAGAGTATTTCTTTGACACGAGAGAAAAAGTCTCTTTGTAATCAATGCCATCTTTCTAAGTGAAAACTTTGGCTACAAGTCTAGCTTTAAAATGTTCAATATTGGCATTAGCATCGTGTTTGGTCTTAAAGACCCATTTACACCCGATTGCTTTGTGTCCTTCAGGAAATTCAACGTATTACCATACTCCATTATCATCCATTGATTTTTTCTCTACTTTTATAGCATTAATACATTTACCAGAATTACTACATTTGATAGCTTGTGAATAAGAAATTGGATCTTTCATAATCCCTAAATCAAAATCCGATTCTTGTAGATAAACCACATAATCATCAGAAATAGCCCTTTGTCGTTCTCTAGTAGATCTTCTTAAGGCTACTTCTTGAGGTTGTTCTGCAATTTCTTCAGTGGCAATAGTCTCATCATGAAGCTCTGGTGCCGTTATTTGTGTTTCTCCCTCATCAGTCTGTTCAACAACCGGAGGAGTCACAATATCTGTAGAAATCTGAGGTAAAGGGATTATTACTCTGATTTCTTGAACAGACTTTTCTTGCACTGGTGTACTCACACTAACTTCGCCATCCTTAATGAAATTTTGCATTTCCAGTTTCAAAAATTCTCATACTATGGTTAGGACAATAAATAATATACCCCTTGGATTTTACAGGAAAATAAATAAAGTAACCGCTAACAGTTTTCATATCCAATTTCTTTTCTTTGGGATTATAAATTTTCGCTTATGTTGAATAACCCCAAACTTGCAGGTGTTTTAAACTAGGTTTCCAACCCTTTCACAGTTCAAAAGGAGTCTTTGGAACTGCTTTGCTTGGAACTCTATTTAAAATGTACACAGCATAACGAAGAGCATACATCCACAAACTTAAGGGTAAACTCGCATGACTATTCATGCTTCTAACCATTTCCATTATAGTATGATTTCGCCTTTCTGCTACACCATTCTACCAAGGTGAACCTGGCGTTGTGTATTGAGCAAGAATTCCAAGCTTTTGAAGAAGTAAAGCGAAAGGT
The DNA here is from genome assembly GCA_023531295.1 of Papaver armeniacum. Classification (NCBI taxonomy): domain Eukaryota; kingdom Viridiplantae; phylum Streptophyta; class Magnoliopsida; order Ranunculales; family Papaveraceae; genus Papaver; species Papaver armeniacum. The sequence continues at coordinate 681,725 of JAJJWW010007526.1, forward strand.
CCAGGATGTTGTCCTGTTTCGTCATACCTTCCATAATTCTCTCCACCTCTATCAGACCTAATGATTTTCACATTCTTTTCTAATTGCCTCTCAACTACGGTAATGAATTGCTCTACAGCATTCACAGCTTGAGACTTATCATGCAATAAGTAAAGATAACAGTAACGTGAAAAATCATCAATAAAGGTGATAAAATATTTTTCTCCTTCAAAAGTTGGAACGTCGAAGGGTCCACAAATATCTGTATGTATTATTTCAAGGAGTTCAGAAATTCTTGTGGAACCTTTCTTTGTGTGTTTTGTCATCTTGCCTTTAATACAATCCACACAACTTTTATAATCTGCAAAATCAAGGTTCTGTAGAATCCCATCTTTTACCAATCTCTGAAGCTTTTCACGAGATATATGACCCAGCTTCTTATGCCACAAGAATGATGCATGGTTAAATAGGTTCCACGTATTGATGATGGTGATAAATTTAATTTGTAAAGACCATCAGAAAGATAACTAGAACCAATAACTTTAAAATCTTTAAACAAACTAAAACATCCATTGGCAATTTGAAATTGACAAACCCTGTCTATCTAGTTGAGAAATTGAAATTAAATTGCTGAAAATAGTTGGAACATAAAGAGTGTTTTCCAAATCAAGAAAGTATCCATGATCTGGAATCAGACGATAGGTTCTACAAAGATTAATCGGGGCTTTATTGCCGAGTGCCCATAAAAAGGAAGTTTTCATTCGGTTTGTGATTTGGGTTGAAAGGTATCCCTGCATCGAATTAGAAACATGAACATTAGCACCAGAATCAAACCACCATGATAAAGAGATTCCTTAACAGTCAAATTTGTTTCAAAATATCTTACGAATCCCAAAGGATTACCTTTATTTTCGAACCATTTTTGACGCTTAGGGTAATCTTTCTGAAAATGACCAAGTTTCTTATAGAAACGACACTTATTGTCATCTTGCTTTTCCTTCTTCTTTTCAGGTTGACCAGAATTATTCTGTGGTGCTCCCTTATTGCCCTTTACAGGCTTGCGCTTATTGTTCACTCATCGATTGACGAAATGTGCTTGATTAAGCCCTTGCTGGTTTAGCCTAGCTTCCTCTTGAACTAGCATGTTTCCCAGTTCATTTGCAGTCCACTTTTCCTTAATAGTGTTGTAATGCACTTGAAAAGAGTTATACTGAGGAGGTAGCGAGTTGAGAATTAATTGGACAAGAAAGTCCTCATCCACAGTTAATTTCATCTCAGTGAGCTCAACAGCAATGCGACGCATTTCTATCACGTGCTGGTGTATTGACCTTACACCGGTGTACTTCATGGTGGTCAGATCAGCCATCAACTTCCCAGCTAGAGACTTATCCTCTGTTTTAAAGCGTTCCTTTACGATTTCCATAAAGTCCTTAGCATTTTTAGGTTCGGGAAGCGAGCCTTTAATGTTTGCATCAATGTGCATTTGCATCAACTGTATACTCAGTCTATCACTTCTCTCCCATTTTTTTAAGAGATCCATATCTTCAGGGGAACTCTTATCAGTCATAATTGGATTTTCAATTAGGAGATCAAGGTCAATATCCTGCACACCCAAAGTGAACTCAACATTCTCTTTCCATTCTGAGAAGTTGGTGCCATTGAAAAATGGGATAGAACAAGTATACGAATGCAACGATTTAGAACTAGAAGCTGTAAAACATGACAAAGATACATAAAGTCAAACTCACACACATACAAATTAAGAAACTCCTGTGGGTAGAATCTTAAATAAAAGAAATCATGTCATAAAGTCATAAAAATATTCACACATATACTAGTACAACCGTTGCCACGGTGGGAGGGCCGACCGAAGAAGAATCTGAAAATGAGTTTGTCTACAACTATTTTCGTCCCGTTTCAGAAAAAGTGATATAATCGCTCCGTTTCAGAAAAAGTGATATTTTCACCTCGTTTCAGAAAAGTGATACTTTCGCCCCATTTCAGAAAAAAAATGATATTTTCGCTTTGTTTCATAAAAAATGATACTTTCATCCCGTTTCAGAAAAAATTATACTTTATTCCCGTTTGAGAAAAAGTAATACTTTCACCCCGCTCCGGAAAAGTGATAATTTCCCCCTGTTCCGGAAAAAGTGATAATTTCCCCCTGTTCCGGAGCGAAAGTAATATTTTCCCTCCGTTTTTCTGAACCGGAGCGAAAGTATCACTTTTTCTGAAGCGGGACGAAACTATCACTTTTCCGGAACGGAGGTGAAAGCATTACTTTTTCTGAAACTGAGCGAAAGTATCACACTTTTCCCGAAACGGAGCGAAAGTATCACTTTTCTGAAACGCAAGGTGAAAGTATCACTTTTTCTGAAAGGCACTGACTAAATGCAACCCTCACAAATGTTAAATGCAACTCTCTCAAATTATCAGACACCTTATTAATGTTGGTGAACAAGACCCACCTACCATTATCATCTTCTTTTTACTCGAAAGCAAAATTGTTTCTCCGATGCTCTTAATCAATCCGATCAAGTCATTAAGCTTAAGTTACGATCCATTTAAATTGATGTTTCGATTAAGGTTTCATCGAGTTTTTTCTAGTACAAAAGAAGATTATGGACTTTGAATCTTCATCTTCTTCTATTAAAATCTCTCCTTAATTTGCCTTTGGTTACTGAATTGGTTCACTTGTCTTTCGGCTATTACATGGTTGTGTTGCACGTAACTTCGACCATTGTTTGCAAGTATTCACATAGTCTAGTCTCTAGTGTTTGTGTTTTGATAAAAATGATCCAGGTGGCTCTCACTATTGAACCAGGACCTTGTACATAAAATTTGATCACTTGAAAGTTAAAACAAACGTCCGTTCAAAAAAAAAAAAAATAAGAAGAAGAGAATATAACAAAAAGAAATCAAATCTCAAAAGAGGCTGAGATCGGGACCTATTGTTTTTACAGGCAGCAAAAAACAGAGACAGAAAAGAAAGAAAGATTCATGAGATGGCGATAAAGGATTTCTGGCTAAAGATGCACGCCTCCTACAGTCACGGGTCCAACTACTAATGCAACAAATAAATGCCATGAAACTACTCAGCAAATTCCCATGAACTACACAGGCAATCCATCCTCCATTGCCATCGGATAATCGGTAAAGTTCCACAATAAAGTTACTTGCAATTCCAATCGAGAAAATTCTCATACTCTTCCAGGGTGAAATGCGGTGATCTATCAGGTAAAGCGAAGTAGTTTACAGCGAAATCGTTTGTTCCTATATATATACTTATAATGTACATGGCATCCCTTATAATCTCTGTCGCCGCCTTTCTCCCAGAAGTGTTGCTAATCCGGTTTTGTAATCCTTGAAGTACTCTACTTCTTTACACGAGGTATCAACTGATTGTTGAAAAACAAAGCATTCAATGTAAAACTAGCGTATAAAAGCTTATATTTTTCACTAAGGCTCAAATTAGAAAGAAATATGTCAAAGTATACTTAAAGATCTTTTGAATGCCTAGAAGAATAGTAGATGGTTCTTTGAGGGTTAGAATAGCCACTTTGCTCAAATAGTAAAATAGTACTACCTAAGATTCATCTACATATGTAGATTTATGTAAACATCTAGTGATCACCGAGTACTACATACGATCCAAAGAAATTTGTTTTATTATCAAAACCAGTTCACTGAAGTTGAATGTGACACCGGTAGCAAAATCCTCCATACCGTAGCTACTATCCAAATACGCAGGCACCAACGGTTTAGTTCCGAAAGCTTCAGATATAAAATCAGTTGCGATTCTACCGTTGAAAAACCTTCAAGTAGCTTTACCACCTTCAAGGTCCCGTCCGTAAGGTGCAAAATTGCTCCTATACAAAACGAACGATTCAACCGAAACCGGCCTATACAAAACATTACAAATGTTAGACAAGTCGGACATATCTCAAATCGCAAAAATCCAACAGGGACATTGTATAATATTATAGCCATTGTTGTTCATAGAGCTATAATCCTCAAGAATCCATCCTAGCTTAGTTCGATAAAAATGGCTATAATCATACCCAACTGTCATTGAATGGCTATTTTACTCAAACTTTCCCTTAAGTCATCATAAGATATCAAACTAAACCTTAAGTAATTTATTGTTTGTTATCCATTCTAGTACCAACTGGAAGGTTGTCTTTACGGTAGATTCTCAGATTAGTTCATCTCCCACAAAAGGCCATTGACAATTGTTCATTCCAGAACTCGAGAATAAGATAAATTAAATAAAAATTAATGGCTTACTCATCTCCAAATTACCTGAATTTACAGAAACACTATCACTGGAGTGATTACTGACTGAGTCAAAAGGTGGAGCTTCAGGATACATAGATCTCCATTCTTTGCCCCTCCATGCCAGTATTTGCTCATCGAAAGACAAGAGAACACTAGGTACCAACTCCTGTTATCAGCTAACCATCAGTAAAGTAACATCAGTAAGGTACCAACTCTTGTACTATAAATTATCAAAACGACACACCAAGCACATGCACATAATTATGCATCTTACCCGTTCGAAACCTCAGTCTTCTCTCTCTACTTCTAATACACAGTCTCCCTATCTCTCTATGCTTCGCCCTTCTTACGAATAATGCTTTCTATCAAGTCACGGCTTCTGAGCAGTTGTAATGTTCTGTGAGTTATCTTCTTCAACACTGATATCGAACTCCTCCTTTAGTCCCATCACTATTTCTACCTGCAAATATTCACAATCCGCATTGTCAAAATCATATTTGATCCTGCGCCATCTTAAAACACAAGTAATTTGTATTGCCAATTCACTTTCTCATATTTTGTTTTCAAGACGACAACTAAACCATGTAGCATACCGAGTCAAGAGAATCGGCACCAAGGGCAGAAAACTTAGATTCAGGGGTGAGCTCAGTCTCGGGAGACAACACCAGTTTCTTTCTCACAATCTCGCAAACCTTTTGTACTGTCTAGGATTTCGCCTGTCAATTCATGCAGTTGTAGTAACGTTTAGTACAAAAATTCTCCAGTGCACAAATATTACTCTGGTAACTGACCTTTGGTAGTTAAGTTAAAAGAACGTGCACAAAAAGAGAATAAGAAGGGAGATGAAGAGCAGAAAGTGGTAGGCAAATACCGCACAAGAGACACGGAAAGATGAGCTCCTCAATGAAGGGAATCCATTCTTTGCCCAGACAACAGAGACAAACTTCACACTGGTAATGGACCTTCCAGTTACCTGCCCAACATTAGCATTCTAAGTATAGATTTATGAAATGCCACCAGGGTAATTGCATAAGTAGTGTACGCGTCAACAAAGCTATATAGATAATCTCCTCGTATTTTCACTTTGACTTTTTTGAATTTTTATGATTTTGAAAATGCAGCTTGGGTTTTTGACTACAAAAATATGCACACATGTTAGAATTTCTTACCTACAATTGACGCAAATCAAAACCGAAGTCAGAAGCAATAGAGTCTAATTATCCGATATCACATGTTGTATGCAAAAATTAGGCACTAAATAAAAATTTACTTTATTTTTCACAAGGAAATTAGCACCCACTTATAAAATCTAAAATCCATGGTGGTTTGTAAGATTAGGTATACCTAAATCTCAATTCCAAATAAGAATTCTTTCCCTATCATGTTTCAGTTTCAAGAAGTGTTGAAAATAAAATCCTAAGGAAACCCTAAGTGATTAAATCATTTAAGAACATATGATGAACGTTCAATAGATCGGATCAGGAAGAAATAAATCGTACCTTCAATCTCAAAACAAGAACACCCAAAATCCCCTTTTCGATTATTCTCAAATCCCAAATTGACCAACTCAATGGTTCATACCAACACCTTTGTTTCTATGAGCTAGAATTGGAAACTTAGATTAGGATTCTTCAATTTCGACGCAAACCTTAACTTCTCTGCTCAATTTTATTTCTTCATCTCGATCTCCTCTTTCGGTTTGAAGAAGAAAGAAGAAGGGGAAAAAGAAAAGAAGGAAAAAAAGAAGAAGGAGGTTGCCGAGACTCGAACCTAATACGTTTAGGTCACTTTACCCTGGATTTTACTAAACTGACCCTCAACAAGTACTACATTACCAACCTCCGTGTCCTTTTTTTCTGCACACGAAATTTACGTGATTACCCATCGTGTTTTGTCATATTTACGCCAATTTTAGTGAGAAATTGAAACATGGAGGGGCTCTTTAGTCATTTCATTGTCGATTGAAATCAATTTGGGACACCAAAATCCAATCTTTTTGTGTCAATTGATCACTTACTATTGAAAAAAAAGTGACCATATAAAGGTCCTCCCTCGCTTCGCTCGGTCGGCCCAATAAGCACAAGCAAAGACAAACATCTGTGGATGTTATGTCTTTCATAGTTACATATATAATCATAATATTAGTTCAAACATGTGAATTAGAGCAACCTGTGTGTAAATTTTCATTCTAATATGTATTACTAAATATTTCTTAATGTTTATATACAAACACTTGAACAAAAAATCTCCTGTGGTTGATAATTATTCCCATGTGATTGCATAAAACGATGTAGACTTACAATGACATGTTAATGTAACTTAATACTTTAGTATCACTGTGGTGATAGCTAAAGAGCATACAATTTAAAAAATCATTTTAAAGTCAACATAAAAGGTCAACAGTCAAAGTCAGTCATGCGGAAGTCAAACAGACAGTCAACAGTCAAGCGGAAGTCAAACAGACAGTCAAAGTCGGTAGTCAAGCGGAAGTCAAATAGACAGTCAAAGCCATACATTAGGAAGTCAAACAGTCAGGTGGTCAAATGTGTTTTTCTTTATGTCAAACAGGTAGTCATGTCGGACCTTTGAAAACAATTACACATGACCTATTGGGCCAAGCCCAACAAATCTAACAAAAACATCATGTGAGCCCATATGCAGTTTCAAAATAAAAAAAAAAATCAATTTGATGCACATACTGTTTAACCTAGATGCATACGTTACGAACATCATACAAACATTTAGATTACGTTATGCATAAGTCAAACAAAGCAGGCTATGTTAATCATGAACTTATCACATCATATCAGACATCACACATGATTTTAAGTCAAACAAATATGCCCTTAAAAATATTACCCATCATCAATCTATACATAGCCAGAGAGAATCAAACACATCATTTTAATTATTAATTCATGAATCACGTCACCAAAAATATTGAATCATGTGAACATAAAACCAAAGAAAATGGAACAGTAACAAATCAATTGATTACGATATGATCATGAAACTTTATCAACACATAATAGAGAATACAATATGATGGACAATCATGGAGTTCTAAACCAGGCTCTAGATGCCAAATAATAGTTTTATTTTATACATAATGGATCTTTGAACAAACATGATAATCACATCATAAGCATAGTTGTGTTAGGAAGGATACCTGATGCCATTTGGTTGAATCCAAGATGTCCAGCAAGAACACCCGTAAAATAGAATACAGCCAAGAACACCCTTAAAATAGAATACCTTGAGAAACTCTTAGTTTCTCCTTCTTGACCTTTTTGTGTAATGGAATAATAAAATTCATGAACCCAATTCTGATGGTTATAGAGTTCCTTTTATAGGTAGAAGGAGGACCAAGGTTCATAGGATTTAGATTTGTCATTTAATCTCGATCGTCCATCAAGGAAAAGGGAATATGAAAGGACCCAAATATTTATAACCAACATGTTTAGCCATATTCTAAATTAACCAAAGATATCACATGGCCCCACGAGATATTTCTAATGTAGAAATATTCTTACACAACAATGGTATGTAGCTCCTTATCTTCAATTCTGATTTTGTGTATGGACATTAATTGCTACCAATACGACAAGTTATCTTTGTTAATTTTATACCTTACGATCAGGATATGAAGAAATTCTAGTATTTTCTATTACTAAAACTAAGAGCTTCTCCGATGGTGGTTGTGTGTGTTTCCTAAGTGGCAACATAAACAAGACATCCTCATTCCATTTTTTCCTTAAGTTTAGGGAGGAAAAATAGTTCATCTCCAATGGTGTTGTTTGTGATGTTTTGTGGATTAAATGTAAATATTATTTTTAGTAGTTTTTAGATTATTTAGAGCTAAAAATAGTTATTTAATATATTGGGATTAATTTAGGTAAGCAAAAGCTTACTAGGATAGCTTGACATTGTCAAGTTGAATGTCTAAAACTCGACATTCACCTTGACATTGTCTAACAAAAGTGAAGCCATGTCATCTTCACATTGATTTAACAAGTTGGGGTTGGAGATGAATTTTAGGGAAAATGAATGTCTATCCTATGTGGACTTAGACATTTATCTTCACATACATTCCATTGGAGAAGCTCTAATGCTTGATCTTAGTTTGCTAATTGCTATCAAAAGATTTTTTTCTTCTTTCTGAAATTTTCTATCCTAGTTAGAGACTGCAACTCATGAGTTTATGCATTCTAGTTCGATATACAGAAACAATGGTCAATGTCTATTATTTGGTGGCAGTGACTGATTATATGTATGTTTATGCTGAATATGCGGGGTGATGTACACATACTGAGCAGAGTGAAAGATGTTGCTAACCCTATTAATTCGAGTTCCGTGGATGCTGTGTGCAATAACAACGAACGGAAGCTAGAGAATCAAGAAACGAAGATCAACAATAAGAAAAAAGCTTGTGGCGTTAACCATATTTCGGAAGGTGTTAGTCTTCCAGAAGACATCATCATTGATATCCTAATAACGTTACCAGTAAAGTCTCTCTTAAGATTCAGGTGTGTATGCAAGTCTTGGAACAATCTTTTCAAAACCACTAATTTCGCTAAACTCCAACTTGATTACTCTGTGAAGAGCAACTGCAGTGGGGAGACTATTGTTGGAAAACAATTATTAAAAAAGGATTTTTAAGGTTTTAATTAAATATAATTTATTGTTTTCTTTTGTGAATGAAAAATTATTAGTCCCACATCGTGGAGTTTCCACTTTTTAGTTGTTTTAAGAGACTATATAAGCTTTTTAGTCCCACATCGGGGAGTTCTTCTTCTTAAGTTGTTTTGTTCCATTATATAAACAAATTCACTACTTTTGTAAAAAAACTATGGGAAAGGGGTTGCTCTATATATTAGAGGGACCCCTAAAGGGGAAATATTTTATAGCGTTTCTTAAGCGTTTGTGATTTTCCTTAATGTTTTTTTTTCCGGAGTTGCGAAGCTCAAGTTTGAGCATCTACTACATATACTAGTAGTAGGTGTAGTAGGGTGTTTTATCCTGGAGATATCCGTCCTGTGAGGGCTATAGCATCACTCTTGAGTGTAGCCGGGCGCTAATGTCTTAAGGGCAACGTGTTGAACACGTGACTCACTCTGTTTTTTTCCAAAGTTTTGCCTTGTTGCTGTTGCGGAGATTTGGGGAGCTCGTCCGTTTCATCAAATCGATCACTTCCACTATAAAGGAGCTAAGTTTCAATAACTTTTGCGTATTTAATTTTTTCCTTGTTTTTGATTATTGCACCCAACAATCTTAAGACATTAAAATTTGTAATAATCAAGAATGGTTGATTGGTTTGTGAATCATGGATTTTAATTATGGAGTGAAAAAAAAGAAAATGAATTTTTGGTCAGCTGTATAGTTTCGAATTTATATCTCAACCTAGAAGGAATTTAGATGAACCCTTTTGACATAACGTAGTGGACATCCTGATAGTTACCCACGTAAAAGTTCAGAATTTTTGGAGTTGTAGAAGTATTTTTTTGATATTTTTTTGATATGTTTTTTACAAAACAGGGGTGGGACTTGGGTTGGTTGGGCGTTCGAAGGCTGAAAAATTCTGAACCCGTGGAACCCATTGAGGTGTTGCCCAAGAAATGTTTTTGTTAACTAAAAGTAGCTCCATTTATTTTAAATTTTTTGAAGATTATTTACAATAATATAAACTTTTTCATATTGAATGATTAATGAGGATATAATTTATATTTTTATTAATAAATTTGAGATAATATCTTAAATTTCTTTTTGATAATACCAATTATAAAAAATATATATATAGTTCTGGGTTCGGGTTGTTTGGGTTAAAAATATTTGTGCCCATGCTTGCCCAAATTTAAAGTTTGTTAATCTAGATATTATCTTGCCCAAAACTCATATTTTATCTTGATATGGTGGTTCAAACGGTTTCTAAGGATATTTTTCAAAAGATGTAAGGGTGTATTAGGTGATTGGGAAATTACCATCTCCGTAGTCAGAGTATAAACGAAGATTGTGACATGAAACTGGAAAGGGACATGGCTAACAGGCGCATGTGGATGAACACAATTTTTACAAAGCTGACAAAGGTTGGAATATCAAACGCAACTCTAAGCGTGGTCTTCTTAAGAAAGGTATGTTTCATAAACCTGAATCTAGCATTACTTTAATTAAGGGTGATTTTTATGTGTGTAAAATCCTAGCCATACGGCAATAAATTGTAGGCAACATAAAAACCTTAATTAGTAGATAGTTAATGCTAATTTAGTTGAAACAAACTAGTACGAGTTCAGTGGCATGATGTCGGAAGTTATTTTAATAACTAATGTGAGAGACCAGTAGGTGGACTTTGGAGCCACCTAGCATGTTTGTTGAAACAGAGACCTTTTCACCTCCTATCAGAGGATATGAGATGTCGAGAAACTCTATATGAGTAACTCACCTGCGACAGAGGTTGCATAAAAGGGAAATGTCGGGCAAAAGCTCATATCTGTAATATTCTCACATGAATGAAGTTTTCATGTTCCGGGCATATGCAAGAATCTTGTATCTTGTTCTGTTGTTATGGTAAAAGACTTAAGAAATTAATTGAATATGGAATAATTGTCGTACGTAAGGGCATGTGATTTTTAAGGAAACGTTATAAGACTTAAGGTCAATATAAGCTTAACGAAAAAACTGATGCAGCAGTTGATTCTTGTGTTTTCTTTTGCGTGATTGAATGTTTTGCATGGTAGACATGGAGCCGTAAACTTATATAAGTCAATGCATAAACTGGGAAGCGTAGGCTGCATACCCAAATTTAGTTGGGATATTGAACACAAAAGTTAAATATTCGTAGAATCAAAATATGCTATAAAACCTTTTAGCAAAATTGCTCAGAGTAATTCTAAGCCCTTAGAATTAATTCAGTTAGACCTAGTTGACATGAAATCAACCCAAACTAAGGTGGTAAAAGGTGTTTTTATAAGTTTCATAGATGATTGTACGAGGTAGTATCTTGTATACTTACTTAGGGGTAAGGATGATTCCTTAGAAACCTTAAGAGTATAAACTTGAAATTGAGCAAAGTATATGTTACCACTAAAAGGATTAGGTATGAACATGATGGAAAGTATGAAATTCATATAGGAGAACTTTACTTGTTAAATGGCATTATTGATGAGATCACACCTCCTTATTCACCGTAGTCTAATGGTATAGTTGATCGTAAGCACAGAACCATTAAGGAGATGATTTATGCCATGTTGATTAAAGGATTAACCACCAACTTGTGGGGGGGGAGGTCGTCGTCTGATTTTGTTATATCCTGAATAGAGTAACCTTTAAAGGATTAGATAAAACTCCATATGTTTATGAAAGATAGACAACCTTATTATGCATACGTCAAAGTGTGGGGGTGTTTATATAAGATATCCTAAGTACCACACTGCATATAGTTTTTTGGTTGTGAGTTTTGCTTTTTCTGACTTTGGTGTGAATACTATTATCGAATCTAGGGATGCTGAGTTCTTTGAACATATTTATTCTTAATCATGTACCTCATTAGAGATGTGATGCCGATCCCCTAGATTTATTTTCAAATAGTCAGAACTTATGTTTAAGGAAGATGAATTAGAGATGATCCTAGGAGAAGTAAAAGATTAGAACTGAGACTTCTTATGGACCTGACTTCTTAATAAGCCTAGCTTAATCTGAGATCCAGACTCTTAAAGGAGCCATAACATCTATTGAAACCCCATTCTGGTAAGAAGCTTCATTTAGTGAAATGGACACAGTCCGTCGAAACCAGACTTGGGAGCTTGTTAGTTTACCTCTAGGGAGTAAGACCATGGGATGTAAATGAGTCGAAACGTTAGATATATGGAGCTGAAAAAAAAAAAAAATTAGGCTAAGTTGGTAGCTAAAGGCTATAAACTAAAAGAAGGTGTAAATTTCCTTGATTCTTATTCACTTGTGACGAGAATTACTTCTTTGAGATGCTAATTGATATTGTTATTGCCATAAACAACTTGGAGATACATCATATGGATGTTAAGACAGCTTTCCTAAAACCGTGAATTAAATAAAGAAATTTACATAGACCAACCTGAGGACTTTTTAGTGAAAGGTTATGAAGAAAAAGTTTGTAAGTTGAACAAATCTTTGTATGGTTTTCAAATAAGCACGTAATTGATGACATGGAAAATTTGATCATGAGATAATGTGTAGTGGATTTAAGTTAATGAATGGCAATGGAGGTTGATGAGATAGTGACAAGTATATTTATAAGTAAATTGTTAAGGATGCATGTGTGATTGTATGCTTGAGAGTTGTATGTTGATGATATGTTTATACTTGATACAAACATAGATGTGATTAATTCCACTAAAACCATGCACCGATAATTTATCCGTGAATGAGAATGTTGACTTGAAAGATTAGACAAAGAAATCATTGAAGAGGTTACTTAAAGAACATTGTGAGCAAAGCTTGAAATTCTTACATATGTTTTCCAATACTCCATACGATTCTTCTTGTAGACTCAAGAAAAATAAGGAAAATGGAGGATCTTAACTTGAATACTCAAATGAAAGAGTTATAGGATGTATCTCGATCTCTTGAATTTAATGAATTCCCGAATCAAGGAAGAAAAATTAAGACAAGAAAAGAGTCCATGTTCTTTCTTAGACATTGCCTATCAGTTTCTACAAAACCCCATTGCAACTAAACAAACATTGAGTAAGTTAAGTAGATATACTTGTAGTCTGAAATGGGTTAGGATAAAGCAAGAGCATTGAGATGCACGGTGTGGTTATGGAGGTTAGTAGAGTATTATGGTACCTAAAATACTCTATTACCTTTTATTTGATTTATGAAAGGCATCTTACTCCGCGGTCCTTGAGGGACTTTATGATGCAAATGGATAGTTGACTCGAGAGGAGTCTAAGTCTACGAGTGGATATGGTTTCACACTAGCATGAGGGCTTGTTTATGGAAGATTTCAAAACATACATATATTGCTCAATTCATTATGGAATCTAAGAGTATTGTGTTAGATAAAGCACGAGAGGGGGCCGAGTGCCTAAGATGCTTTTAGAAGACATTCCTCTACGGCATAGGCCTGTGCGGCTATATCTATACATTGTGTTAGCCAAGCTATAATAGCTAAAGCTAAAAATAACTAATCTTAATAGGCGTTATTTCCATTGATTGGATAAAGTCCAAGGAGAATATCGCGCAACCTTTGACGAAAGGTTTATCCAAAGAGATAGTTAGAAATGCATCGAGGGGATGGGGCTTAAGCTCATAAATTAAACTTTCCATGAAGGATACTCAACCTTGCTTTGTCTGGAGATCCCATGATCAAGGTTTCGAATGAGACAACTAATTTATGGTGGGTAAAGGTAAACACTATCGGAGAATTTCATTCTCTGTCCCTTCCTATGGTGTAGACGTGATAGTGTGTTGCATGTGAAGGATGACTTTTAAGAAGTCCTAATGAGTTCTATAGTTTCAATTTAAGATTGAAGTGGGGTGTAGCAAGAATAACACTCTTTATGGAAACTCACCTATCGAATGAGGAAGTGGGGCCGCTTCTATGAGAATATGAGCTTTGATTCTCTAGAGCATTCGAGAAGCGAGGATATGTCGAGCCAAATTGGACAAACGGCACGAGCTTGGCAGCACCCTTGGAGATATCATCCGTGGTTGTTATCGCGAATTACATCAAACACTAGCAGTTCAAGACATAGTTCACTTGTCTCTAGCAAGTAATTCCGGTAATATCTCACTAAGCAAAGGTTCAAGACCTCATGGACACCTCTGCCTAAAATGGTATTTCTGCGCTTTTTATATGATTATCGTTTTGATGGTTTTGGTATTTTTCTGGAACTTAGGACCTAAGGGTCACTAAGGGTTCACTAGTTCATGCTTTTTCACTTTGGTGAAAGGAACCTTTAGTCTCACTTGTGAGGAACTAAAGATGAAAGCTATCTATACTATATGATTTTTGCAATCCATAGTATGACCCTGGGGTCAACACACTGTTGTGTGAGGGAGAGGATGTAGAAATGACTAGTATGATTTCATTATTTGCACGATCCGTCTATCTGTTCAGTCTGTTTTGGTCGTGAGATTGGATGTTGATTTACCAAGATCTATCTGTGTTTTCGTGTTTTATTGAGTTTTCATTCATGTGGGGGATTGTTGGAAAACAATTATTAAAAAAGGATTTTTAAGGTTTTAATTAAATTATAATTTATTGTTTTCTTTTGTGAATGAAAAATTATTAGTCCCACATCGTGGAGTTTCCACTTTTTAGTTGTTTTAAGAGACTATATAAGCTTTTTAGTCCCACATCGGGGAGTTCTTCTTCTTAAGTTGTTTTGTTCCATTATATAAACAAATTCACTACTTTTGTAAAAAAACTATGGGAAAGGGGTTGCTCTATATATTAGAGGGACCCCTAAAGGGGAAATATTTTATAGCGTTTCTTAAGCGTTTGTGATTTTCCTTAATGTTTTTTTTTTTCAGGAGTTGCCAAGCTCAAGTTTGAGCATCTACTACATATGCTAGTAGTAGGTGTAGTAGGGTGTTTTATCCTGGAAATATCCGTCCTATGAGGGCTATAGCATCACTCTTGAGTGTAGCCGGGCGCTAATGTCTTAAGGGCAACGTGCTGAACACGTGACTCACTCTGTTTTTCCAAAATTTTGCCTTGTTGCTGTTGCGGAGATTTGTGGAGCTCGTTCGTTTCATCAAATCGATCACTTCCACTATAAAGGAGCTAAGTTTCAATAACTTTTGCGTATTTAATTTTTTTCCTTGTTTTTGATTATTGCACCCAACAACTATAACCAAAGACTAAAAACCAAAAAAATTTGAAAAAAATGGGTTTACTCCGTGGTGCGACGCTACGGTGGGAAAACCAAATTTGGTGGGGCACAACTTCCCACATTTTTTTTTAATTCGGGCGCAACTTTAAAGTTGCGCCCCAATTTTATTTTTTTTAAATTCGGGCGTAACTTTAAGTTACGCCCCACCAGGCGCAACCTTTAAACTTCGCCCGACCAAAGACCAAACCAAAGACCAAATATAGTTTGGTTTTTGGTTTTAATATGGTATTTGCTCTTTACTCCTCTCCGTAGTGTCTGGGTTTCGACCACCGTGGTTGCTCGAAGAATCGTAACAACGGTATCCTCATTGAGTTTGTTATCTCAATTACGATTCATTATTGTCGGATGCATCGACACTATATAACAAGCTTGTTCATATTGCTTATCCATTTGACTATGAAAAGAACAAAATTTTAGGTTCTTGTAACGGTATGGTTTGCTATCTATCATCAAAGGAAGACATTCTCATTTGGAATCCTTGTACTAAAAGACTACAAGAAAATACCCACACCACTACGACGAGGCGAAATTCTGTTTAGTTATGCTTTTGGTTATGATTTGGAAACTGTGGATTATAAACTTGCTAGAAATTGGATTTTTTTGCACTAAAAACCTAGTTTTTGTTCTTGTTTTATTTACCCATGTATACGGTATACAAGATATAGATATATCCATGTCTTCTCATTAAAATTAAATTCATGGAAAACAACGAGATTGTCTGATCAAATAAATTCCAAGAACCTAGCGTTTTTTCGAAAGGTTGTTTCATTGGGTGGGTGATGATTACAAAGAGATGTGTTGTTTTGATACTGCGAATGAGACGGTGAAATATATTCGGTTACCCCGACACTTTCCGTGGAAGCTTAACGCACTAAAAGTTTGTGCTCTAGAAGGTTTCCTTTGCCTGATTGCTAGGGATCTTAAATATAACTTTGCGGTATCATAAAAAAAAATGCAGCAATATCAATAAGTCCAATTTGTGGCGGACTCTTATGTTTTTATAATTCCAAGCATATTTTCATATGACACATTTATCTCTCTCTATCCCAAGAAAACTCCATACTCATCTGTACATACTCACAGTTAAGTTGATGCTCATTGAGATGGCCTTCCCCTGTCCCTGATGGGGTCCCGTCTCGGTTGCTGCAACCAATTATAGATCATTGTTGAGTGAATGCATAACTCTTTTTGGGCAGTTCACTGGGGGTCAATGGCCAAAAGTGTTTTCTAGGGAAAGCTATTTACTAAAAATGTCTAGTTTTTTAAAAATTCCCAAAAAGGTATTGTAGTTGCTAAAAATATAACAACCACACCCAATAGATCCTAACACCTAAGATGAAGATCTACCAACAAGTGAGAAACAAAGTGCACAAAGTAAACATGAGCACAAGGGTTTTTTACGTGGTTCGGCCATTAATGAAGCCTACCTCCACGGGTTTCACTATGATCGGAAGTGTTACATACAAACTCCATTAAAGGGAATATGGTTGTTCTTAAGTTCTAGGTTGTGGGAAGAAGAAGCCGGATCCCTACAAAGATATCTCACTTTCCCTTATAAAGGGTATGGATGTATATCAAGTTACAATAGTGCCCTTAGGGCTGACTAGTTAGGATAAGATCTAGAAAAGTGGAATTATTTCCTATACAATGTTGTATCTAACCAATGATACTTATTCTCTAATCTTTGGACACGTGTTCCTTGTATATTTTGCTCCTACATTTATGCCCATTTTCTTGAGGTTTGATCGAAGAGCAATCCTTAAGAAAATCCTTCGGATCGTGCGGCTGCGCTGTTGTTGATGTTTTCAACTTGGTACCTTCACTTCGGGTCTCGGCTCGGTGATGATTCTCTGTGCGTTATCCGAACCGTCATTCTTGAACTATCAATTCGGTCTTTTCGTCGGGGCATTAGTTAGTTGTTGAATATGGGCTTCCGAGTAGCATGCCTCCCGACAAGGCGTTTCAATATCTTGTCGTACTTCTCGATTGGTTTGTAGGTTTTAACTATACTCGATGTCGTGTCCTTATTTCCTCTTTACTCGGCTCAGGCTTTTCTCGAAATAGTAGACGAGTTCAAATTGTGTTGTTAAAGATGATCGTCTAGGAGTCAAGTATCTCTTATTGTAAGAATTATTTAATTTGAGTTGATTTGACATTCTAGGGTGTACGTCTGGCTCGGTTTAAGTTTGCATCTCGTCTCTTAGCATTTCTCTTCGGGATAACTACTTTAACACTTGTTCAAGATGGTGTATGGAATGTCTCTACGAGTTGAATTCGATACAGCTCAATACGGAGGGTCCATGATTCGTAAAGACTATTCAACTGTGTTTAATTTTGGTGATAAGCTCTGTTGGTGCTGCTGACTATGGCTTCAATGTTGCGTTCTTGTTGGGAAATTCTGATGTTGGGTCGCTCTTCTTGGTTTTAATTGGCTTCCTTTTTTGATACAAATCTAGTGATGTCTGCCTCCGTTGTGGGTCCTTTGTTTGGATAAGTTGATAACTTCGACTTAGCGATGCATCGGGTGAACGTTTTCGTGGGCTTCATAGCTTCACATTGTTGCTAAAGGAACTGAGCATAAGAATACAAACTGCGTCTGCAGTATGCATACTTGCCCCTATTCTTGTGCGAAGTTTCAAAGCGACTCGTGGTTCAATGGTTGTTGATTGCTGTTCCTTGTAACTCTGCTTCCGTAGGATCGTACTAGATCGTCTATGCTAAAAATTATTGATCATTTCATTTGCCCCGAGCTATCTGTCTCCCTTGTTAATCATTGAAGCCTCCTTCGAGATGACTTCCTAGTCTTTTATGTGCAACACTCCAGAATTGATTAGCCCTGAGATAGTCTGTTCATGCATTATACATGTTCGAAGTTGTTGCGATCATGGCTTGGTGGTCAGTGCTCAAACTCTGCTTGGTTTGGTCGGTATTAGCTCTTGACGACTCGTTGTATTTGAAGTTCTCTAAATGAACTCAGGTACCTATTACTCGTGGAGAGAATTGGTAATTTCCGAGATTCTCACAAATATTTCAAATTTAAATACAAGATTCTACCCTGTCTTGCAAGTTTAAGCATTTTAGAAATTACACGATGCCGATGTAAGATGTTAAAAGATATCCTTAGGCATGTCACTTAACCTGAGTGTTATCCGTATTCAATAATCTAGCATGCTTTCTCAAAGACAAATCGAGATAATACATTTAATGCGTGGCGCGATTTTGAAAAAAGTTATAGTTTTAGTGCCTTGTTAGGGGCTTGCTGGTTTCGACTATTTTGTATGGAGTTTACGTCGTGCCCCAAAAGGTTTACTATAAGACTCTAAGGATGTAAACAGTTGCTCCCATACTCGTGATGTTGTTCACTAAGCAGACTCTAAGTGAAAAGACTACATGGCATGTCAGTTTCTCGGGATAGATGCTACTTAGTTGTCTTGTGAACCGGCTGCCGATCTTGGTGTCCTCGATTTGCTTCACCTGATGAGGGTTCTCTCGCGCCGCTCCTCCAAAACATTTTTCTTGCGATGTTGTGACTGTATGATTGTTGTTGAAGGGACTGCGCAAAGGAATACCATCTGCACCTTCCTAGTACGCATACTTGCCCCTATTCGTTTGCGTAGCCTCAAGACAACAATCGTGTCCAATGTTTGCCCCTGTCCTTAGCTTTTGTGTCTTTCTTTTTACCCAAAGATGTGTGCCCAGATCTGTAGTAAGAGAAACTTAAGCTCCGACATTGTCAGTGGGCTTGGCATGGTGGTTATACAAACAATGTTATATTCGCAAAAATAAAAATGTCACAGGCATCTACGGAATGATCTATATATCATTTTGCTAAAACAACTTTCTACGTTTTAAATAAGTGATACTTAGCTCATTTTTTTGATAATAAATTTTGGCTTTGCTGCAGATGATGGAGTCCATAAATTCCTTTATTCGACATTACTTGTTTCATGACTAGATTGTGTAGTCTATTTGCGACCTTCCTTGCTGCCTGTGATGTCGATGCGCACGGTTCGTTGCTGAAGCTCTTGTTTGATTCATAGACTCGGGAGACTCCATGGTGTCGTTGCCTCCTTCATTTGGTTTGTGATCTCGATCCGTATCTTTTGCTGTGGACAATTCTCGACCGTAATCATAACCAAGACAATTATTCTTTCTCATGTAGCTTTTGTGCCCCTGTAATATAGCCTCCGGGCGATATTTAGCTCAGTTTGTGTTACCCTGCATAGTTTGGATTTCCCTCGGCCCTTCCTATTAGTGCTTGTAATTTTTCAAATAAAAACACATTAGCATTTACACACTTTTCCAATTTTCTAACATTAATTGCATCTGTTGTGTTTTCCGATGAGTCTCAATGATAAATACCAATAGAAAATGTCTAAAGTTGAAGACGTAAGGGTAAGAAAGCTTCCCCCTTGCAGCTGTTGTGTTTACCCGCAACCTCTGTTATTTGATGACTTACAAACTTCGGTGTATGCACGCTACTCAAGTTTCATTCGCTGATAACCCGGTAGGTCTGTCGTCACCACTGTGTTGCCCCTGATACCGACATACATCTCGTGCCCCTGTGGGTGACCTCATTGGTGTTGTTTCCGAATGAACAATTCAAGTACCACCTGCCCTTGATGAGTTAAGTCCACCGCCAAAGTTATGCATGACCGTTCATAGTCTTAGCGTACACGTTTTCCTGTAAGACTAATCATTTCAACGTAGGCATTAGTTAATATTCCATATCTGTCGAACACACTCAACAGGGAGGTCATCGGGCCCAATGCCATGTCCCGATTGAGGTATCTCATCACCGTTATTTTGATCTAGTGGTAGGGTACTTGGTCATTCCTAAAATTCTATTGGCACGATACCCCAAGGAGTTATCAATTAACTGCCTTGGGCAAGTGATTTCGGCCACTTGCTATGGGAGCAATGTTGTATGCTCGACTGTCGAGTACTCGTGCCTCGACAATCGGCCACCGGCTTCCAACCACCGGGGCCCTTAGACTACCTCGGCACTTGCACACTTGCCATCGCCCGAGTTCGAATAGCCCGTCGAGTGTAAGTCGCCCCGGCACTTGCACAATGCCATCGCCCCGGGTTCGAAACGACCATTAGACGCATAGCTCCTGGCTCCGTCCAGGGCTCTTAGATCACCTCGGGCCATTCCGATTGATGACCCGTGTTACTTTTCATCACATTAACAACCCAAGGCGTCCCCCAGGCTATTATTCACCAAAGTCTCAGAATCTAGTCGGAATCAGAACTCCTAGGCTATTGTTCACTGCCTCAGGACACTGGAAATTGGGCCCACATTCGAGATGAGGTAAACAAATCAAAATTATGTGTTAGGTTGTCACACTCAACATGAACTGCTGTTGGAGTTGGTTGTAGAGTTCTACTCGCCGGTGGGAATTTTAATATACCGGACAACGATTTCAATAGGTAAACAGTCGCTTTATTTTCCGAGGTTGATATCTTCACACAGTCGGTTGTTGCTGCGAGGTAATCGATTCCAAGCTGAAAATGACCCGTACTCATCCGATTAAAGGTTTGCCCAAGTTGTTGCTTGTTGGCCCGAGATGACTTGCTCCTAATTTATCGAAACGGATAGGATATAGTCATGACTCATGAGTTGGTCCTGAGATAAACAAATGCCCAATATACACTGGTCCGAAGTAGTTGAATACAGAAAGTAGTTGGTGTGGCATTATGGATCAAGTGATTATCTTCAGAGCAACATTTGCTCCGTGTCCGTTCAGCATCACATACTAGGGGAATATCTCAGTCACACGCTGCTCCAAGTATCGCCAAAGTGGTTGCTGCTATTTTGGTTCACAACCATCGATGATCATTATCATGTCATACTTTTGAGTCTCCTTATCGGCCTTTCCGACCTCCTGTGGATTCATAAAGGTAAGTAACTGTAGGATGAATCCGAAAAATCATGCACACCAACAATTTACTTTTATAAGTATGATTGTGTGTGCAGAGCCGATTTCAAGTCTCAATCAAAACGTGTAAGTTTATTCCCATCAAGTAGGTGCCTAAGGACGCTTTGCCACATACTAAGGTCAAGCTAGACAGAGACTCGATTGTTTAATGTATTAAGAAAATATTGATGGCATCTTGATGTTCGATTCAAACATGAGTATGAGTATCTCAATCGTAACTAGTCTTAGCGGAACTACATCGTTACAATGCCACGTCAAAATTGTTAAGGAGAATTATGATGAACCCATGAACTATGGGTACTAGTCTAATGAATGTATGACATGTGTTTCCTATCTCGTTTAATCAAGCAGCATGCAAACAAAGTTCTTGTATGCTAAACAAAGCACAAAGGTGTGCGTGACAATGATATACTGAGTTTCTTGTGGAATTCTTAAGTTCATTTTACTGACTTCCTATGGCCCGGTGACGTTCGTTAGAGTATGCTATGCAAGTAATAAGCAACGGGAACCAAAAGATAAGAAAAGGAGAGTGTGATGTTCAATTTGTTGTCCCGAGCCAAGCTTGTCTGGAGCTGAAGTTCGAGATGGTCTGGGCAATCCTTGACTTGTCATATCTGGAGCTGCCCTGAACTTGGTTGGTGCCATTCATGAGAGGACTTCTGCATCACTGCGAGTTTTTGTGTGTCGGGATGTGTTGGTTAGGAGAAGTGTTCTTTGTTATCGCCCTAAGAGGATGAATGCCCGATACGTGCTGGTCATAGATGTTTCTGGATAGAATCTGAGAGGATCATATGCGCCCCGTTGTGATCTGGCGCGAGTAGGTGCAGCCTGAGACGCTACTTTGTCGTTTTCCAAGTTGATTGATCTAAACTATTTGAACTATTTGCTCCAAGATAGCTTCCTTGTATGAAATGATATTCCATGAACAGACTAGCGTGGTTAACTCCAAGATGGTTGATCCGAGGCGATCGTCCGTAACAAGATTCTTCCAAAATGATCTCACTGAAGGGCCAATACACGATCCATCGTCATCTTTCTGCAATATCCAGTCAATTAAGTGAGTACCCCGAGGCCCAAGCAAAATTTAAGCCCGATTGCATATTCCAAATCTAATCGACAAAGGTATTACTAACTACGTGATTTATTTGCGCCAAAATTAGGCCGAAAAGTGGGTACTTAATGTTTTCAAAGTAATTTCAGGCAGGTTTTACAATTATACAAAAAATACGATTGGATGACTCATTAGCATTTGAATGATATACGTATCGCAATGGACGAATTTGTTATATGCACTGTATGAATGAATTTAAGAGTTTGAGGAAGGTGACACTTAGCTTGTATTTCCACTGGCTGGTGCCATGGCCTGTGTTTCGGTAAGTGACAGCTCTTAATGCTATACATCAGCTTCGATCCCCTTTGGCCTTGGCAAACAAGTGATTAGTGTTGCAGCAAATCGTGAATATCCCTGAGGTTGACTTCCTCCATTGGGTAGTTGTTCCCTTCCAATTACATGATTCTAGCAGGTTCTCCCGGTGTTGAGTTGTCATGTCTGGTGTTGACCGGAGATGAAATCTTGAGTCTTCCCGAGAAAATCACATCCGAGATGGTGATTCATGGTGATCCGAAAAAGCGTGTACGAGTCTGATTTGATCATGTGTGAAGTTCTTCACCCAATGTGGGGTAATGACCAGAAGTTGGTGAGACCCGAGCTAAAGGTTATACAAAGGAGTGCAGAAGTGATTTTAGTCCGAGACAGGTGATCCAAAGTGATTATTCATAACAGTATCTTCCCGAGATGATTTTGCTGGAGGTTCAACTTATAACTAAAGAAATTTCACTTTCTTCATCATTTTATGCAACAAGGAGTCAGACAAGTGAGTACCCAAGGTAAAATTAAGCCAAATTGCCTATTCAGCATCCAAACTGCAACTATACCGCTGATGACATGATATGCGTCCTCCAAAACCAAGCTAGAGTTTTATTAATTAATGTCTTTGAAATAACTTTTGACTGGCGGATTTTAGCAATCATTAAACAGAATCTGGTTTGGATTATTCACTAGCATTGGAAAGTTTAAACTATCGTGGAAAATGAATTCGGATGTTATATGCAATGTAATGAGTTAAGTGTTTAATAGTGACGGTACTTAGCTTTCTTTCCCGATAGTTGAGAATAAATATCAGGTACACATTACGACGCGACCCGCACTTCCAAGGCAGCTTGGTCAGAGGGGGTTGTATCGTCTCCATGAACAGAGTTGCCCCTCCCTGGGAGTCTATGTCAACGCCCGAGGCTCGTGCTCACAATGTCAATATCATTCTGCTTCTTGATCGATGTACCTGCAACTTACGATTCGGGTGAGCAAGGTTAGTAAATCTCAAACGACCTCTACAAACGGTATTATTATCGATACCTTGGTTAGGATATAAAGTTAACACTATAGGAATTTCATGACAAGCAATGCGTTCAAGTACATTGACACTATATATAAGAATCAAGCATTTCAATGATTTAAACGGCTATTGTGACAGGTTAAATATAGATGATTACAGTGACAATCCCAATATTTGTACTGGTCTCTTTAAGGATTCAAATGCAATTCCTAATCCGATCACGCCGTAGGGAGAATACATAAATGAAGTGTCAGGGTTTATAGTAGATAATCCAGGAACAATACTGGATGGTCTCCTCCTAAACTATACTGTGACACATCATCTTCTGCTAAAATATCTCTCCTATTTCTCATTCAGAACCATTTTGTAATGACCAGACATCATGTCAAGCTTGGAAACCTGTAATTCATAGCTACAGGTGGTAAAGTCAATTCATATTTGCATGCCAAATGTTTCGGATTTACTTTCTCAGATATTGAACCGAAACTATTCATGCTTTCCTAGGTAGGTTGCACTTAACTAGCCGATCATTCTTTTATCAAGCTTATATGAAGATATTCTAAATAGCATTCATTGTTTAAAACCATAACTTGTAAAATCTGAGATAAGGGATTAAGAATATTCCCTGTCATAGAGGAATGACCCGTTGGAGATGGGTTCTTTTGGAACGATCCAACTCAACTTTCCCGAGTTGCGTGCCCGAAGCGAGTGTTGTAATCTTCCCGATTGGCTGAATCCGAGATGATCTGAAGCGACTGCCCTGCCCAATACAGTTCATCTGTCCCGATATGGGATGAACTGACCCGAGATAAGCTTTGCATCTATCCCGATATAAAACTAACTACCCGAGATAATTAGCTAACCCGAGATAAGCTTGCATATGAATGGAATTAGCCGATGTAGCTAGCTCCGATCTGCTGCCTGGTATCCGTCCCGATTTGACTTGGCACGAGGTGATTTTGATCCGAGTAAGTTAATTGATTCGCCTCGATGTGGAATTACACGAAGCTAAGTTGCTGCGAATCCCATTGATGCTATGAACATACTTGGTCGAGTTGGTCATTGATTGGAGATGTGCCGATGAACCCAGAAATGGCCAGACCCGAGATTGATGCTATGACTCGACATGGTTAAAACAACCAAAGTTTGATTGAGCTGTAACGTTTGGTCCCGATGATTTCTTCCGAAGCTGAATGCCGAGACCCGATTAACTTGATTATGATCCCATGAATTTTAATTACTTAAAAGAGCAAAATTCGATGAAGTCTTGCATTTGATTCTTGTGACTGGGGCCGAGATGTTTTCTGCTGGAGTAGCCGAACCCGATGCTGATTGCAATTTATGATCAATTCATCCGAGGTGAAAATTGACGAGATGGTGATGAGCTACGTCCAAAGTTTAAATTGATCAGAGCTCGGTCCCATTGTGGCAGTTCTGTCCTGAGACGATTTCCTTTGAAATCGAGTTGATGAGACCCGATGATGGTGGTTTCGCAAATTTCGTCTTCCTGTAATTCTCGATGATGAAGACTAGGGATGGAATCCACGTCCTGGCTAAGAGAATCGCTGCATCAACAAATCAATTGAGTGAATAGCCGAGAAGAGCAACCGTATCATTCAATTCAGGACATAAAAACCTCGATTGAAACGAATCAGGAAGTTCCCCCAAACTCAATAATTCCAAAATAGCTTGGATGGGTTTGTGAAACGAGATCTGTTAACAGTAAATACCCGATTAAAACTGAAATCGAGTTAAGATTGGGAAAGAAAATTCAGTTTTTGCTCAAGAACAAAACCCCAGTTTTCATAAGAAAGTGTTTTGGAAAATATTTTAACTTGAAACTTCCACATCTCAATGTTTGAGGACGAATAAAGAGAATATCAAGAAGAAGATTGTTCCTGTTTAGATTTATGATTCGCTGAACTTCGATTTTGTTGAAGTCTTTTCCAAGCTCGTATCTGGCTTTGCACGCAGAACCTCCAGTATTTTCTCCTCCCAGTTTTGTCGCCTGTTTGTTGTCTGAAGATAACTCTCTCTAGATAAAAGTTCCATATTTAACCTTTACACTTCAGTCTCCGCAGTTGATAGATCGATAATCACTGAAACTACTTCAAAACTAAAAGCAACAGAAGACTCTCGGTCCCCTTAGTCGGCGCCAGAATGTAGTTGCTAAAAATATAACAACCACACCCAATAGATCCTAACACCTAAGATGAAGATCTACCAACAAGTGAGAAACAAATTGCACAAAGTAAACATGAGCACAAGGGTTTTTTACGTGGTTCGGCCATTAATGAAGCCTACCTCCACGGGTTTCACTATGATCGGAAGTGTTACATACAAACTCCATTAAAGGGAATATGGTTGTTCTTAAGTTCTAGGTTGTGGGAAGAAGAAGCCGGATCCCTACAAAGATATCTCACTTTCCCTTATAAAGGGTAGGGATGTATATCAAGTTACAATAGTGCCCTTAGGGCTGACTAGTTAGGATAAGATCTAGAAAAGTGGAATTATTTCCTATACAATGTTGTATCTAACCAATGATACTTCTTCTCTAATCTTTGGACACGTGTTCCTTGTATATTTTGCTCCTACAGGTATAATGTGTGCACATTATAGGTGTGAATTCTTGATATTGTGTACACAATATCAAGTAATGGGTACACATTCAAATATTTTTGGTAATTTATAACATTTTTGGGAATAACTAAAGAAAATTAGACACCTTTGGAAATTTCCTCGTTCACTGGAGACTACAAAAAAATATCTCCACCATCAGAACCAGGAGGCAGACGTACCGTATTGCTATGGGCTTGCTTATTTATGATATATCAAAACTGAAGATTATACACTCGTCATGTATATCCTTCAGCGTGTACCATCTTGAAAAGAATTTCCCAAATTACTTGCAAAATCATCAGCCAATCTCAAAACAATGTGTTCAATATATTCTCAACTATGTAGTAGTGGATTATAATCACAATACTTCAACTGTTAATCGCTAAATCAGGATTAGTGATACTCCGTACTAATTTTCAGTCTAGCTATCATGAATTGGCCCTGCCATCTAATCGGTTATATTGTGTTTTACTGGCCCAAAGCTCTTATAGAGGCCCGTCTATCTTTGCCGTTTATAATCAAAAAATATGTATGTTTTTGGTGAATATGCAGAGTAATGTAAGCCGGCTTGATCAGAGGCATTATCGTGGGATAACCGGAGCGAAAGAAGTTTCTAATCCTATTAAGTTGAGTGTTACGGATGTCGTGTGCAACAACAAAAAACGGAAACTAACGAAACTAGAAGGGAACAAAACTAAGAAAAATTTGAGAAAGAAGAAGGAGATTAGAGGTTCTGGTGGGTTTGGAAATATTTCAGATGGTGCTAGTCTTCCAGAAGAGATCATCTACAACATCCTTACCAAGTTACCCATAAAATCTGGTCGTAAGATTCAGGTGTGTATGCAAGTCCTGGAACAATCTCTTTAAAACCATTAATTTTCCTAAACTCCAACTTGACTACTCTACCAAGAACCGTAACGACGGTATCCTAATTGACTTCTCTGATGAGAAGATATGTTATCTTGATCACGATTCGTCATGGTTAGATTCAGCAACATTATATAACAAGCTTGTTCATATTTCTTATCCACTGGAACATCAAAAGAAAGAAGTTCTAGGTTCTTGTAACGGTTTGGTTTGCTATATATCAGACCAAGAAGACATTATCATTTGGAATCCGCTCAGTAAAGACTACAAGAAAATACCTACACTACCAGAACTAGGCGCCAGCGAAAAAAACAAGTATGGGTTTGGTTATGATCCCAAAGCTGAGGATTATAAACTCGTTGTGCATAGCTTTGATAAATACATTCATATCACTGTCTATGTCTATTCATTAAAATTAAATTCATGGAAAACAATCTCGAATGTCCCATCTGAAACACCTTGCGAACTAGTGTTTTTCAATGGATCTTTTCACTGGGTAGGAGATTGTTATTTTGGAACCCCCAAATATATGGGTTATTTTGATATGACCAATGAGACCGTGAAACATATTCCGTTACCCCGACATTTTCCACGAAAGTTTAGTAAAATACGACCGTGTGTTCTGGGTGGTCGCCTTTGATATTAATGTTGACACGTGCATCTGATATTAATGAATTATGTTTCCAAAATACTAACACTAATTAAGAAAACAAATTTTCTCTCCAAAATTACACTTCTTTTATATTTTTGGAAACATAATTCATTAATATCAGACACACGTGACAACATATCATTTGTCCCCTATGCCCCCTCAAAAAACGCCCCCATCAAAATTTTTCTCAGTTTGTCCTAATTAGAGCACTTGTCTAGGGAGGCAGTATATTTATCTTTCAGTATATTTATGAAATAAGGGATTTTTTATCACAGTATATTTTTGTTTCGCCGGAATAACATTTTTATTTTTTTGTCCTCTCTTATCTTGGATTTAGGCTCTGCCTCATTGCATTTTTTTTTCTTTTCGTTTGGAGGAAAAAAAAAAGAAGGAAAGGTTAGACCAGCCTGCCAGTCTTTTTCGATAGAGCCCTTAAAGCCCTTAAACAGGAGCACAATGGAACCCAAGAATAATAGAGTTCACAAAAATTAGAATGACGATCAAATCCTACTTTTAGATAAACATACACTACGGGAAAAACAGCGATTAACTACCCCGGAAATCAGTTGTGGTACCGCATAAGATGATGTTTATCGATAGGTTGGCCGGGGGGGGTTGTCGAATGTCTTCAATTGTTTGCAACTCGTAATCTAGAGTCATAAACTTGGTTGTGGTTCAATTTTATACAATATTTGCTTCGGTTGTGATACTTAATCCAAATTACTGGGCAACATCTCACACAACTCATCAAGAGGTTGTAATAATTTGTTTCACAACAAAGTTATAAGTCTTAGAAATATCTAACACAACCAATATAATGGTTGTGTATATACCATTCTCCCAACTATTATTATGGTTGTAGGACTTTCCCAACCAATGTTTCACAACAAGAGGGTTGTGTAGCAGAAACCCATATCACAACTTTTGGAAGCGCATTCTAAGACGTGTTTCACAATTATTACTTGGGTTGTAAGTACTTCTTACACAACAAAAATATGTATAGGAGAAACTCGTATCACAACCAAGTTCATAGTAGTATGACATCATATTCACAACAGTTTACTTGTGTAGCAGAAACTCGTATGACAATCAAGATTATAGTAGTAAGACATGTTATTCACAACCCTTAACTTGTGTAGCAGAAACGTGTATCACAACCTTTGTATGTGTAGTAGAAGTTTGTTTCCATAATCCAGTGCATTGTTTCACTACAAATACGATGTATAGCAGAAACAAGTATGACAACCATTATTTTCATATCACAACCCTTACTCTGTGTAGCATAAAAATGTATCACAATGTTTTTTTATGTTGTATAATTACTGTTTCACAACCCATATCCTGTGTAGCATAAAAATATTTCACAGTACTTGTTTGTGTTGTATAATTATTGTTTCACAACCCATATCCTGTGTAGTGATCACCTTTTTTTCCAACTATGTTTAGCAGTTGTGATTCTTTTACATTTTAGAAAAAAAAAAATATATAAAATTGCTTTTCGATGCACACAAATATATATAAATAGACTTCCATTCATTCGAGATAAAAACCATTAAAATGTAATGAGAGATCAACATATAAACAAGTTAACGAGATCATCATTGTTTCTGAAACACTCATTGTCATTGTTTTAAACTGATGAAAGCAACAAAAAAATAACCATTGTCTCATGAAACACACCCCAAACAAATTAACAGATTATCATATGGCAGGCATTAACAGATCCTTGGACCATGTGACATAAGTTCCTACACCATGTATAACACGTTTCAAGTCACCCGATGGCTTGTAGAGATGAGCATCATCAACACGAGAAGTAGTCACAATCACTTTGTATGCGCCGAAACCTATTGGCACTCCATGGCACTCCATCTTTGGATCTGTTTCAGCAATAATTGCGTCAGCAACAACCTCGTTCTCATTGTACCAACTGAGCAATCTGCAAGCTTTACCCTTCCCTAGCGCTTCCTTCACCCTTGGTCTGCTAACTGGACTGTCATTTGCAAACTGGGGAACAGTCCTGCTTGAGGTAGCAAAACCATGGGTGTTGCTAGCATTTCCAGACTACAGGAAAAATAAAACAGCAACATTAGAAACTCATAATAGGAGCAATAGAGACTAACCAGCAGTTTTATAGAAACATAAACACACTTACAATTGGACTGGCCTTGTTCAAGTGTGAGCCATCATGGCAGCAGATGCATCTCGAGGTTTTTTCCTATACCAACATAACACCCGCAGTATGAGATGCAAGTTTTAATTTTTCAACTAAAAGAAACAAAAGCGATAATTATAATCTCACCTCTAACAGTGCAAGTCTCCCATTCATTTCACTCATACTATCCTTGCACTCTTTGATGATCTTTTTGTAAAGGCTCTTGACAACCATCTTTGTCTTTGTCGCTCCATAGCCAATACCTCTCAGTCTCCCTGGTTTGTCGTCACCAAGAGCTTTGGAGAGAAGATCGTCTGTCACAGACGATCCAACATCAGCACCATGCTCTTGTGCAGCTCTATCAATTCTTTCATGCATTAGTGCAAAAGCAACCCAATTAGTCATATTTTTGCATCATTCGAACACATATATATTAATCAAATAAATTAACAAAAAATATAAGAGAAATATGAGTTGAGTTCTCACTAAAGCCTCCATATTTCCAGGATTAGGTTCCTTCCCTTCCTTCGGTTTGTGAACTGTTATCCAAAGTTCGACTCTATCAATTTCTTCTTTTGTATTCAGCTGCTTTTGCTGCAAACAATATGTTATCTAGCTAGTTAGCATATAATTTTAATACAATTACCCTATAATGAACATAGGAATAAAAATACACAACTTACAATTTTAGCCTCGAGTCTCGCATAACCACCTCTACTGAGAGTGTGTGGAGTGGTGTATTTCTCTCTAACTTGTTGCATCTGCAATATTTTTTCCTGATAAAGTAACGGAATATCATTAACTAAACAACAATGAATGTACAAGGGCTGAACACAAAAACAATTCACAGTATCATTCTCTGGTTTCAGTTCTGCCAGCTTCATCTGTCTTTCTTCTTCCTCTAGCCCATCCAAGGCGAGGATTTTACCAGCTTTTCCTAGACCTAGCCTTTTCGAGATAACTTCCCATCTTCCCAAGATAATAGTCTTTGTAAAAATCATCGACAATAAACCTTTTTGCAAATACAAGCAAAAGAGTTACAAGAGTTAAAGACATAATGGATGGTGTATAAAACTTTTAAATACATTATAAAACTAAAAGAGTTGAAGAGTCAAGAAATTACCATGATAATCGCCCATATGTTATCTTTGGCCTCTCTAGGGACAAGTCTCCAGGTCCTTGTGCTTTAATAGGATGTTACGCCTAACTAAAACACCCAACACACTAGCAAGCTGCACCGAAGGATCACCAACAGCTGATCCTTATTGTTAAAGCTCATGACTTCCTTGCCATTCTTATTAGCTATTAGCCCTAGTCTTGTCATCCTTGTGGGGCCACGAGGAACGTACTTTATTTTGGGTCTTGCCTACAAAAGAGTTAAGGATGGAAAAACTAAATAAGGATACAACTCGAGGTGACTTGCTCATATTTTATCGAGATAATTGAGTGAAAATACTTAAGGATGGAAAAGTAACATAAGCAAAAGAGTCATACACGATGAGCTTAGGATTTCATTTTCAGTTCTTGCATCATTTACGTCAACATCATTATCATTTTCCGTGTTTTCTTTTTCCACCTCAACATCTCTATCTTGTTCAAGTTCTTCATCTTCTTCTTCTTCCTCTTCAAAATCTGATAAAGTATCATCAGCATTCCTGAGTTGCACATTCAGACATGGCCATGTGTATAATTTCCGCTTTGCAACTCTTCGCTTGGGAACGACTTCCTCAGTTAAGGGTGCAGTTGGAGATTCTAATGGTCCTGGACATTCAACGAGAGGGTTGGTAGAAGGTGCATCTTGAGATGCTCTGGTTGATATTGTTCAGTTCAACCGAACTTTTCCTTTTCCTAAGTGATGATCGTGTTGGAGTAGGCT
This sequence comes from Papaver armeniacum, assembly GCA_023531295.1. NCBI lineage: Eukaryota > Viridiplantae > Streptophyta > Magnoliopsida > Ranunculales > Papaveraceae > Papaver > Papaver armeniacum. The sequence continues at coordinate 713,357 of JAJJWW010007526.1, forward strand.
TTTGTTGGGTGGTTCAACCGCACTTTGAGTTTTCGAATTGGTGATTGTGTTGGAGTAGTCTTTTCAGTGATCTGTGAATCCTCGAATTGTTCTTAAAACTAGGGGATGATCGCGTTGGAAGCTTTTCACTTTGAAGAAGCTCGAACTCTTCTTCTTCTTCTTAGGAGTTTGTTTGCCATGAGACTTTTTACTCTTATCTTTCAAAATGATCTGCAAAATAAACTGAACTATGTTAATCAAAAGGAGATGGTAAATAAAGTGATTGAAACAAGTAAAAAATAAACTGAATCATAAGAGATTTGTTACTACATACCCTCATAGCAGCCGCGACAGAACTGACGGTTTTGGCACGGACGCTTTTTTCTTGCTTACTTGCTACCTTTTTGGGAGATGTTACCAAATTCTTGCTTACTACCTTTTTGGGAGATGGGACTGGATTCTTGCTCTTTGCTTCATCGTTAACCTGTAACATAAAGTAAAATAAGTTAATCAAAAGTATTGAAAGAACATCATTTACACTAAATACGTAAAATTAAACTGAACCATAAGATATATAAGTCTTCACCTTATTATTCTTCACCATTGCAGACAAATTGGATCTTCACCTCCTTCCACACTACGCATCTACAACAAAAACTTAACCAAAAAGTCAAACTCTAAATATTGCACCATATCTCATCGGATAAGAAATCACCATTGTAATGACAAAACACCACATGTGAATCATTGAGGCTGAAAGAGCTGGTGCACTCTCTTTCTTATGAGCAAGTCCATTGCTTGAGAAATGAAGCAATTGCTTTTCTCATACGAAAGAGAGTGCTCTAGCTCTCATCAAACCTTGCAAAAAGATATAAGACTTTAGCAAATTCAAACAACATATTGAATGAACCTAGCATGTTATTAAGAAACCATCAACCTAAAAGGGAAGTCATGTTACAAACAACTTAAAATAAAAAACTATCACCCAGCAACTGACACCTGTTGGTTGGGATACGGAAGCCCTGCGCAATTCTCGGTTGAGAATGAGCCAGGAGTTGATACCCCCCCAGGTCTTACTAACTGGTAAACACGGATGAATCGGTTACCTTAAAAACCCTAACTCAGAACAGAAAATAACTCTAAATCAAATTCTAAATCAAACCCAATGAAAATAAGAGACTCTAAAACAAACTCTGCAATATCAAAAGCTGAATCGGTTCTGTAAAAAACCCTAACTCAGAACAGAAAATAATTCTAAATCAAATTCTAAATCAAACCCAATGAAAATAAAAGACTCTAAAACAAACTTTGCAATATCAAAAGCTGAATCGGTTTTGTAAAAAACCCTAACTCGGGTAAGAAAATAAAACCCTAATCTATCAATCCCTATATCAAACACAGAATAAAGTGAAAACTATAAATCTAACTCTATATCATACATTTCGAATCAAAACTAATCATAAATGAAACAGAAATGAAAAATAAAACCCTAATCATGTGAGATTCAAACCTGAGGGTGAAGCTGAGAGATTTGGTGGTACGAACTCTTCTTTTATGATGTTGGGGTGAAGTTTGAGGTGAAGTGGGGGTCTGAGGAGAGTTGGGGTTTTTTTTCTGAGTTGCAGAGCAACAGTTGCAGAGACGGAGAGAACGAATATAGAGAGAAAGAGAAAGAGAAAGAAAAAAAATGAGAGAATAATTTTGGGGTATGGTCAAAAGTATTATCTTTAGGGGATGTTTGGGTGGGAAACCAAATTTGGTTCAAAATCTAGAAGGATGTGCCCAAATTTAGGCGAGCTGTTTGGGTGGGAAACACACAATCCGTATGGTACTTTTTGTAGCCGTAAGATTAAAATCTGGACAATCCCATTCACTACACCAAAACAACCTTTTTGTGGCGTTTATAAACGTTGCGCTTAATTTGTGCAACGGAAATAACTGTTGGAAAAACGGCGTTGCGCATTGTTGTGCAACGCAACTTATCCGTTGCACAAATTATATTGAGCAACGCTTATAAACGTTGTACAATATATGGTGCAACGCTTTATTTTTCCTATTTGTGCAACGGATATACTAATTTATGCAACAGTTATAATTAATAGAATAACACTTATGTGGGTCCGGTTTTGGTTTTTTGTCAACGTTTTATTTGTTTGGTTTCAGTTATATCCGTTGTTTATTTTTGGTGGATTTGTGAACGGATGTTGCAAAATTATTTTCAGGTAAAAAAAAGATGTCGCCGGCTGTAATTCCGGCTGATTTATGAACCTGAATATACACTGATTCTGCACCTGCAAGCGTATACCATTCGAAATAATCTCAATGAACATATTATAGACCATCACAAACATATGGTTGATCATCTGAATCCAAGTTTCTGAAACTAACAAGTCAAAAAATTTATAGAAAAAATAATCTTCAGTTGTTTACATTTTGTAATATATAAAAACATTAGTTCATAGTAAATATTGCATACATATATGTATATAAGACATCCTTGTAGACAAACCAAAAATATAGAACTGCCAACTAAAAAAATGTGAACACTAAATTGAAAAAACAGAGTGACCTGTCTACCAAAATGTTGCTCTTTCTTGGCCATCCACTGTAATTGTAATACCATCAACTGTTACCCCATAGTGAATCACGCGGCCACAACGGAAAACTCAATGACCTGAGTGAACAACAAAGGTCAAACGCTGCCATGACAGATATGACATATCTAAATATTACGTCGAAGCAATTCTGAAATTACAGAAACACATCTGGAATTTTGGTGTTACTGTAATGTGATGATGCTCAACAAATACCAATATCGATGGAGGAGACACGTCAAAAACTGTATTCTCTCTCTTGGAACCAAGTAAATTCATTTCTCCGTCACTTTCCCAGAGTGTGCCATCTACCAAGAAGAAAAAAACAATGAATTAGCTAGGTAATTCTCAAAAAACACCAGAAACCACGCTGGATGTCTTGCCATACCTGAACCACCAGAAAACGTTCTTGTTTGGGAAGTGGGTCTGTCATTTGGAAGAGGTAAGCAACGTGATCAAGATAGGATCTTAATGGATGTCTTGCCATACTTGAACCACCAAAAAACTATAAAATCAGGAATATACAATACATTATATATAAGAGCCAAGACCCTTTTTATCAACATGACACTTGAACCGTGTACTAGAGCTTAAAAGACTGAATACAAACAAAATAGCAACAACAAACCTAAGACTAGCAATCCATTAACAGACCATTCAAAATCAATCTAAATAAATTAAGTGATCATTAGCTAACTACAGAAGATATTAGAACACAATTCTAATATACGTAAGACAACAAGTTATCTAGTAAAAGGATTACCACACAAATAGAGTTCTAGTGACGTATTTACTTGTCCCTGAAACATACACTCCGTATCGGGCCCTTGTTGTAGGTTAAATGATGTCTTGCCTCAATGAGCATCTTAGGAAAAAAGGAACAAAACCTCCAAGTCTTAAAATTAATACGATAACAATGAGATTTAACACCACCTGTCAAGAGCTTACCCAAAAAGCACGACACCAAGTCTTACGACTCTTACCATTTAATTCTTAATTTCAAAGGCACCCCATGTATAACCCACAATATATAAAATAATTATAAGAACCAAAACATTCAAAATAATCCATCCCAATGATCTCATTAATTGTTGGAGTCCTGACATTGGAGTCTAAAACTAGCACAAATCTTTAAGAACATTACAGTGAAAATAGGATCTCAGACTTCATATCACAAACCTTGTACTGTTTCTGTACATCGGAAGTAGAGAAAGCTACCTTGGAACTTCCTTCCTTGCCTTCGTCCAACATAGTTTCATTTGTTTTACGAACCTGATGAATAAAATGATAAGATAGATGAAAATCAAAAACAAAAATTAATGCCATCATACATATAGATTCATTTACAAACAATTCCGCACTTCAAATTCTCTCAAGCTTTGACCATCGCTTCCTTCGACCACAAGGTCCACAACATGTTCATGCAGAATTGGTTTAGTGGGATGCAAACTCATAAGGCAAGATAACTAATTTAACTGGTTCAAATTCTAAAAGGTCCCAAGATAATGTAAGACTAGAAGATTGCAACACTTTATCTCAAGTCCTCACCTCTTTAGGCAACTGATCACATCCATCCATTACCTTGCAGTGCTTCTTGGTCAACAATCTGAAACCAAAAGCAAACATATAAAACTTTGCAAAGATGAAAGCGGGAAAAAAAATGCACAAAAACATAGATGTGAACTTAGAAACCAGTCATAACTTTAAGCCACAGAAACCTCAAGTGATGAAAAACATCAATCTCATCAACACATCTGGGCTGTGAATCAGTAGGAAATCAAGCTGGATGATACCATCTTATCATGTCATGCCCTCGTTCTTTGCTAATTGAACCTAATCTCAAAGACTTAGCAGGAATTTCCACAGTGCATTTCTTGCAAGAAGAGCAGCTAGACTTAGCATACTCAGTGACGATCTTGATGGAGGGCGTCCTTTTTTTTATTAATCTATGGCATTCCCGAGATGTATAAATAGTAATTCTTAAAAGTACCAAACATAAGAGAACGAATTCTTCATCAAAAATAGATAAACCAACATCTAACTTACAATTCTGCTTTCTTGAAGTATCTCACGAGAAACATTAAGAGGAAGGTCCTTTGAGTCCAGCACACCCTTTACAAAACTCAAATACCTTGGGAACTGCGAACAGAGTATCAGGTCGGTAACCATAATGTAGATATTCGTGCTAGGAAAAAATACTGACAAAAGATAGAAAAACTAAACAAAAATACTTATGTGGAGAAATTTGAGCCATTGATTGACCATCAAAATCAACCGAGATGAACACTCTTTTCACATATAGACGAATGTTCTTTGTTTTTTCATTAACAACGTTCTCATTGTTAAGAGGAGCCATGCAGTTTAAGCAATTTTAGATGGAATGTAAACACTCCTGAACTCCACCTCACTCTGTTAACCGTCAAGGGGAAATCGAGAATGACTTAGACTTCAAAATAGAAAAAAAAAAACATAAAGTAAAGATAAAAGGAAACGTAAATGCGTACCAAACATAAGAGAACAAATTCTTCATCAAAAATAGATAAACCAACATCTAACTTACAACCGACAATTTGTTTCTTGAAGTATCTCACGAGAAACATTAAGAGGAATACCTTGGGAACTGTATGCATGAAGCGACTTACAATCTAAGTATCGGAGTGCTACAAATTTGGTTGTTCTTGTGTTTCGGTAACCATAATGTAGATATTCGTGCTAGGAAAAATACTTTAATCCCTTAAAGTTATATTTAATTAAGTTAGTTTGTAGACAAAAGATAGAAAAACTCGAGATGAACACTCTTTTCACATATGACGAATGTTCTTTGTTTTTTCATTAACAACGTTCTCATTGTTAAGAGGAGCCATGTTCTTTGTTATGTGAACGGGGGGGAACTGAACTCCACCTCACTGTTAACAGTTTGGGTTAAAATTTGTCAAGGGAAATCGAGAATGACTTAGACTTCAAAATAGAAAAAAAAAACATAAAGTAAAGATAAAAGGAAACGTAAATGCGACCACATACCTCAGTGTTGAACTGGTGTATGTAAGAGGTTTCAAAAACTCATTAAACGTCTTCTTGTAGTATTCCTGATACTCTTTTTTCCTAAAAACTCATTAAACGTCTTCTTGTAGAATTCCTGATACTCTTCTTTCTCAACTTCCTTTGTGTTCCGCATCTACACATGAATAAAAAAAAATGAGAACTATAACAGTAACTATTTATTTATCAAAGTGATCAGTAGTGAACTTACCCAAAATGGTTTTGTTTCATTTGCTAAATCCCAGTCAAAATATTTTTCAGTTACGGTCTTCGTCTTCTTTTCATCCTGAAACAAGATTGATAGGTTCAATATTCTGTTCAAACAGAGAATACATCATGCATTGATTTAAAAATACAAAACCATTACCTTTGGTTTTGGTTCCTCACCCTCTTTTGGCTCTTCTTCCTCTACTTGTAAAGAAATTCCACTTCAACAGTCCTCGACTTCTCTTTCCTTGTGTAAATGGGGAATGAGACGAACTGCGAGTAGTTCTTCACCAGGCCTTAGATTCTTATTGGCTCTGCAAATTCATACTTGTCATCCTCCTACAAAAAATAGAATTAGTAAATACCCAGAATCTTAAATTAAGTATACGAGGAAGATTGTAAATACCCTGAGGTGCAAGGTAATTTGTGTTCCACGAGTAATTATCTTTTCTGTATCCGTGTCTTCCCTAATGACATAAGAGCTAGTATCAGCTAATGCTTCCCAGACGTATTGTTTGTCTGATTTTGGGATTTTTGTTGATACAACCACCTATTTCCAGTTCAAGAATATCAGGAAATCAACACCAGTGAATCCCCTGAAACCTTCCTATGAATATGAGTGCAATGAAATCAACTATAAAAAATATACCCCTGTCGGCAACAAGGAAAGCCGAGTAAAATCCAACACCGAACTGCCCAATCAAACCATTATACGCACCAGAATCCTTATTTTCCTGCATAAGATTCCACAAGGTAATCTGACAAAGAAACTTAACCTACACCAAAACATAGATTACTAATTATCATGGTTAAAAACATGAGAGCTTTAGTAACAAAAGACCTTCAAATCTTTCAAGAATTTAGACGTTCCTCTCTGAGCGATAGTTACAAGGCAGTCAATGAGTTCTTCTCTCGTCATTCCAACACACAACCGAGTCATTCACAAAAATTCATCTTCAACTGAAACAAAACATACCCCCAAGACTTCAATCTACATATTACAAAAAAAAAAAACACCACAATCAAAAACCCTAACTTTTTCAGATACTAGTTAGCTCAAAATCCAAAACCCTAACTTTATCAAATGATTTCAGATAAAAATAAAATTCACAACAAACTAGTTTATACCTGATGATAATCCACCAAAATCAGAGGTTGAATGATTTGATTTTTGATTTCAGGGAAAAATTAGGTTTAGAAAAAAGTATAGATTTGATTTCAGATTTTGAAGGGTTTTGATTAGATTGAAGATTTGTTGAAACGAGGGTATTAATGCAAAACCTAAAATCTAATCAGATTTGTTGAAAATAAGAGAACAGTTTCACTCTTCTCTCGACTGAAACTGAGAAATAGAAAGAGAGAGAAAGAAAAATAAAGAGCGAGGAAGAGAGAGATACGTCAGTGAAAATAAGATTTTTATTTGACGAAAAAAATTTAAGAAAAACAAAAATTAGAAAATTAATTAAAGAAGTAAAAGCCCGTGAACATACTGTATATTACAAAAACCCTTATGATGTACAACGGTTGTAGGAGTTGGTATACGTTGCACCACTAAATTATTTTAGTAAATGAACTAAAAATAATTTGTGCAACGGATAATCTAGTGCGCAACGGATATTAACGTTGTTAACTGAGCAACGTCTATATCCGTTGCGCACTTCCGAAAATGGAGCGTTGCTAAAACCAGGATATGGTGTAGTGATTGGTTGAAACGAAGCATACGGATAGAGAAGAAAACACAAAATTTGGTAAACAAACAAGGCTTCCTCACCGTTAGATTGGCTTGTGATTTGATTTCCTTAAATTCGGTTCGTTGGATTACAAACAATTACAATAAAACCATTTGATAGGTATAAACTCAAAATTCTAGTGACTTCGTCTTCAAACCTGACTAGGAGTGGACTACTATGAGACGAGAACTTCGCATGAACGATGGATCTTTAGCAGTTTATGCGTAAGATTCCATGAGAATTAATATTCTCATGAACCCCTATACACACAAGAATTCGCAAACTTCGAGGAGTGAACTTGTCCGGAGATCGAAACCTGGCCAGGAGTGGACTACTATGAGACGAGAACTTCACATGAACGATGGATATTTAGCAGTTTACGCGTAAGATTCCATGAGAATATTCTCATGAATCCCTAAATACACAAGAATTCGCAAACTTCGAGGAGTGAACTTGTCCGGAGATCAAAACCTGGCCAGGAGTGGACTACTATGAGACGAGAACTTCGCCAGAACGATGGATCTTTAGCAGTTTACGCGTAAGATTCCATGAGAATATTCTCATGAATCTCTAAACACACAAGAATTCGCAAACTTCGAGGAGTGAACTTGTCCGGAGATCGAAACCTGGCCAGGAGTGGACTACTATGAGACGAGAACTTCTCATGAATGATGGATCTTTAGCAGTTTACGCGTAAGATTCCATGAGAATATTCTCATGAATCCCTAAACACACAAGAATTCGCAAACTTCGAGGAGTGAACTTGTCCGGAGATCGAAACCTGGCCAAGAGTGGACTACTATGAGACGAGAACTTCGCATGAAGGATGGATATTTAGCAGTTTACGCGTAAGATTCCATGAAAATATTCTCATGAATCCCTAAACACACAAGAATTCGCAAACTTCGAGGAGTGAACTTTTCCGGAGATCGAAACCTGGCCAGGAGTGGACTACTATGAGACGAGAACTTCATATGAACGATGGATCTTTAGTAGTTTACGCGTAATATTCCATGAGAATATTCTCATGAATCCCTAAACACACAAGAATTCGCAAACTTCGAGGAGTTAACTTGTCCGGAGATCGAAACCTGGACAGGAGTGGACTACTATGAGACGAGAACTTCGCATGAATGATGGATCTTTAGCAGTTTACGCTTAAGATTCCATGAGAATATTCTCATGAATCCCTAAAGACATAAGAATTCGCAAACTTCGAGGAGTGAACTTGTCCGGAGATCGAAACCTGACCAGGAGTGGACTACTATGAGACGAGAACTTCGCATGAACGATGGATCTTTAGCAGTTTACGCGTAAGATTCCATGAGAATATTCTCATGAATCCCTAAACACACAAGAATTCGCAAACTTCGAGCAGTGAACTTGTACGGAGATCGAAACCTGGCCATGAGTGGACTACTATGAGATGAGAACTTCGCATGAACGATGGATCTTTAGCAGTTTACGCGTAAGATTCCATGAGAATATTCTCATGAATCCCTAAACACACAAGAATTCGCAAACTTCGAGCAGTGAACTTGTACGGAGATCGAAACCTGGCCATGAGTGGACTACTATGAGACGAGAACTTCGCATGAACGATGGATCTTTAGCAGTTTACGCGTAAGATTCCATGAGAATATTCTCATGAACCCCTAAACACACAAGAATTCGCAAATTTCGAGGAGTGAACTTTTCCGGAGATCGAAACCTGGACAGGAGTGGACTACTATGAGACAAGAACTTCGCATGAACGATGGATCTTTAGCAGTTTACGCGTAAGATTCCATGAGAATATTCTCATGAACCCCTAAACACACAAGAATTCGCAAATTTCGAGGAGTGAACTTGTCCGGAGATCGAAACCTGGCCAGGAGTGGACTACTATGAGACGAGAACTTCGCATGAACGATGGATCTTTAGCAGTTTACGCATAAGATTCCATGAGAATATTCTCATGAACCCCTAAACACACACAAATTCACAAACTTCGAGAAATGAAAAAATTTAGCGGAAGTTAAAAAATTTAGCAAAAGTGAAAAAACTTTTTAGAAGTGAAAAAACTTAGCAGAAGTGAAAAAAGTTTAGCTAAAGTTAAAAAGTTTCGAAAGACGAAAAAACCCCCGTAACGACTATTTATAACAGTTGTGAAAGGGCCATGAAAAAAAAAATTCTGCATCACAACTTCCATTTCAATCTCCAACCGTCTATTTCAACCTTACATCGATCTCTAACCGTCCATTGTTTTTAATTTTTTTTCCTTTTTATGCTTTTCTTTTTTCTTTCCTCCACCACTTCTTTTATTTTTCGTCTCTTCTTTTATCTTTCTTCGAACCACAGAAAAACACCTCCTCCATCTGCCGAAACACCATCAATCAAACCATTACAAGTCAAGATCATCAACAAATCGAGCAAACAGATCTATGAAAAGGGGTTTTTTTCATCAACGTATCGTTTTTTTCTCCATCAACAGATCGAGTTTCTTAAGCTCTGTTAACATCATCAACAAATCGAGCTTCTCCATCAACATATCGATCTTGTAATTGGGTCTTTAACTGATTGCTTTAATTTTTTTTTTGTAATAGTTTCATCTCAATTTGCATTAAATTTAGGGTTTCATGATTGGGTTGCATTAAATTCGTTTTAAAAAAAAATTCAATCATTGCATTTAATTCGTTTGATGATTTAGAAGCATTAAATTTTGATGATTGGCCTGGATCAAATTTTTAGGGTTGCATTTAATTTCAATCATTTCAAACCGTTACATTAATTTTTTTTGGGTTGTTCGAATTTAATTCATGTTTAGATGCATTCAGTTCTGCAAATGATTGAAATTAAGTTTTTGGGGTTGTTTGATTTTTGCAGATTCAGCTAACTGTATAGGGGAGCAGGTGAAGTACAAATTTTGCTGAAAATAAGTCTAGCTAATTGATGGTATGTATGCACTAGTTGGCTTGTTGTTTGGAAAGACAAATGTGTTCTATATCCGATTTTTAAATCAGTAAAATTTCCTAAGTAAAAAGATAGTTGGCTTTTTGGTCATTCACTTTTGAAGTTCTAACATTACTATGTGTCTGTGTCTGATCCAAGATTGTTCTCATAATGTATACAATCTTGCTATATGCATGCTCCTATCTTGCTTTCAGACTTCTAGGGTAGCGCTCAACACCAGAATTATCTTGTCTTGTTTGCCATTATATGTACCTTTCTGACCAAATGCCACCCCTGCAACTATGCAGGATTATATTTATGTGTGTATAAAGCTTGTCTGTCGTAGTTGCGAGGCTGCGAATAATAGCTCTTTTATCCTATGTGCTATAGCTTTCTTCCATCCTAAAACAGACTCGTATAATTTTTTTGACTGCCCTTGAATCTACATAGTTGTTGGTGTAATTTGGTATAGTTTTCTCGTCCAGATAATGTCAACTTGGTTCCCATTTTGAATCTTTAATAAAAATTATTCGTTATTGGTGGTGATGGCTCCAAAATGAGATGCCTGCATAGGTTTTATGACTTATCTTTTTGATAGTGCATCCTGCAAAATTGTGTCATTGTTTGTACCATCGTTTGCGTCCATTTGTTGTCATTCAGACCTAATAATTGCAAGATTGCTCAATCCTTCCTGGAAAGAAAATAACAAAGGAAAAAGTTTATATATGTGTTAATATGAGAATTTTTTTCATTGACAGTGGGAAGGAAATAAAGATTCATATTGAATCGCAACTGTGGGATCGACTCTTGACTTGTAAAATGATGAATAAGGATTGGGTTCGTTTGCCAAGGTAAAGCCAAGTCATAAATGTCTCTACATGGTATATATGTCTCATAATGAGATTTATCGATATTAGTACGTCTAACCATTGGAGTTTTAATGTAGGGGAGAAGTTCCATACCAGGATGCAGTAAAGAAGTTCATAGAGTTGGCTCATGAGAAACTTGTAAATCCTTCTAAGTTTAGTTGTCCTTGTGTGGATTGTAAGAATCTTGCTGCGCCACTTCCTCCTGGTACAATACATATGCACTTGCTAAAACGGGGTATGGATACTACTTACACCGAGTGGGTTCTTTACGGGGAGAAGATTAGCAATTTTAATAATGTTCATGAAGAGGGAGCAGAACGTCAACGTACTTTCTACCAGATGTGGACAAATGCTAATGTTGAAGGTGATGTCGAACCAGGGCAAGGGGTTTGTGAACCTAGGCACGACGAAGGGTTGCCAAACCACGACGAAGAGTTGCTGATAAACGATATTGAAGAGGCCGACTTCCCTTTATACCCTGGTTGTACTACACACACAAAGCTAAGTATTACGGTGCTGCAAGTGACGCATGATGATTGCGCATCACAGAGTTACAGGCCAAGTCAGATTTCTGCCGTAATGGTGCAATGCGAAGCTATAATAGCGCAACGCAAGCCATAATAGCGGTATTACTGAATAGACTGACAAGTGTCAAGAATGGCATAAACCCACAGGGCCAATGTAATGCAAGTGCAGCATTACATTGTAAACACATTTGGCTAAGTGATGAAGCTTATTGGCCGACACAATGAAGCTTCATTGAAGGTTTGGCAAGACATGGCCAAAGTAACAGAGGCAACATGCGATGTTGGCATCGATGCATATCCATGGAATTGAGTTGGCCCAAACTCAAGGATGATGCAAGAGTGAATAATAGGCCAGGAGTTGGTCTATGGCATTAGTTCAAGGCTGGCCAAAGCTTTAACAATGCAAACAAGCTAGTAATGCAAGAGTGGCATTACTATTGTCAAGCAAATTGGCGAAGTGAAGCATATGACGCATGAGTAACCATAATGAGCTTAAGGAGATGGCCTCGATGATTGAAGCACAAGGATTGTCCGTGCATTATCTTAGAGTGATAAGCATGCAGGGCCAAGATGGCTGAGCTTGGAGGCGAGGCAGAATTCAGTAAAGCACAACAGTGGTGCAATACGGCTCAAGTGACGGTTACAAGTTGGTTACGAGCTTCACAAGCATGCCAAACGTGTGAGACAATGGAGAATGGTTATGAAAGGAGTTTATAACCATTTGTGAGTGTTCATAACCACCAAGAACAGGTGTGGTACCTGTTGGCGTGACAACTCAAAAGGTGGCAGTTGAAAGTGGCGGTTATGGAAACTACTTGGACACTTGGCTGTCCAAGGTTTGTGCAGCGGTTGCACAGAAGTTTTGGCCTGATCATAGCATGTATAAATAGCTTAGGAATCAATAATGTTAGTGTTGTTCGGTTTGAGAGAAGAACCACTAATGTAGAGAGAGTTTTAGGCATTCACCAAGAGGGTGAATGGCACATTTTGGTCCATGTGATGGACTGTTTTGTATAATCTTCCTTAATACAATAAAATGAGTTTATTGTGTTAGTTTTTTGTGTTCCATATGTTGCTGATCTTGTGAAGTTGTAAATTGGTTTGATGCATGGCAGAACCTCTTATGCTTATGGGGGCATGAAGAGTTAGAGAGAAAGAAGAAAAGACTTCCGTTGTGCAAAGCCTTATGAGTGAAGGCAGATGCGTACTTTGATGCAAGTATGCAAGGCTGAATGATTTTGGGTGATGTTGAGACACTGAACCACAATCATTGCCGGTCATGTCCCATGAAAATTTTAGGCGATTAAATGGGCGTGTGATTTGGTATCGTAGCTGTGTTAGGGGACACAGTTGCCGATTTTTCTCTCTTTTACTCAAGTTAATGTCATTTGTTTGTCAAATTCAGTGAAGAATTGTTTGGGCTTCACTAGTATGGAGACTAGAAGAAGTTGTTCTTGTGTGGAAAGATCAATTGGAATGAACTTGAAGCTTGAAGTAGCAGCATGCCATGAAAGTTTACGACAAAGGTGTCAAAATTCCAGCCCAAAGTGTTAGTCGAACGCGCAAGAGTCATTGAAAACCGGGTTTTCAAGTGATGGCATGACAAAACTAAGGAGTATGTTGACTTCTATGGTGCAAGTCAGGTGTTAAAGTCCATGTTTCTCACAAGTATGCGAAGATTGTGCATTTGGAATGCATTCTTTCGTAGTGTTATCGATGGCAGTACATTACAAGTTGTAATGGGAATTTTAGGGAAATTCCGAGTACAAAGAAGTTGTTGGCCTTTGCAGTGGCAGAGTAGATGAAGAACATGTCTATGTGATAGATTGAAGGTGTTTTCATCATAGCCAGTTGATGGAAGATTATAGTTATCTCTCTCGAATGCATGTACCTTGGTGGTAATGCAAAGTCTGGTTGCGAACCAGCATTTTCGTGGCAATGTGATGCCATGGAAGAAGAATTGGATGGCCAATTCTTATCTAGCATAAAGCTTATTGAAAGGCTGAAGAAATAAGCGCAAGTTAGGGAAAACCGATACACCACGGTCTTGCGTTTGCAAAGAGTTCTTCGTTGATGCTAGATGCGCACAAGGAGTGTGCTTGCACCTGGTTTATGAGTGGGATCAGTATGCTTGGACAAGGGTGTCCAAAGACCTGCATTTGATCAAAACCACAAGCGGATGTTCTTGTCAACTGCAAATCAACAATTGTTGCTACTCAAGTTGATTTTGGCGAAGGGGAAGACAAGAGTAACCGAGATGTGCATGGGCGAAGTAAAATGAGTTCCAAGTTTGAAGAAGAATGCGGCATTCTTGCTTCATGGAACGTGGCGGTGGCGCCTCATTTGCAAGGATTGTGCCTTGTTAAGATTGTCCAAAGTATTTATCCGCGGAAGTCATTGAGTGATATGACTTTGCTGAGCTCTATGGTGATGCTCAGAATCACCAAGTTAAGTCCGTTCCAATTGTGCAAAGGTGCACAATTTTGTGTCAGGATTTGGATGCTAATTGGCATAGCATGTATGCAACAGTAGCATGCGCCAAATGGGATTTGGCATGGCTAGAATGCATAATGCGTGAAGAAATGCAAGTTAGGCGAATTGTAGATGCATGGAAAAGAAGGACAAAGTAGTGGTGATGCATAAAGATGGCATGTGGCCATTATTGAAGAAATCTTCATGAAAGCTAAAGCAACATGATAGCATCAGGTGGAAGAGTGCATGTGGCAAAGTGAATTGCTACATTGGGGATAGTAGGTCTTTGTCTCGCTTCCTTTGTTGCTTAGAAGCGAAGTTGAAGTCGATGTGCAAGGCTTGTTAGGTCTTACAAGTTGCAATCGGTTAGCGCATGAGTATTTGCTCAAGTTTGAGTAGACTTTCAGTTTAGGTCGAGTGGACCTTGGTGTTGGAAATGAAGTCTCTTTATGTAAGGTAGTAGTGAATGAGGGTATTTGAAGTGAAAGATATTGCCTCTTTCGTTCAAAGTAAAGCTAGTTCGCGTGGAAGATGCTACATAGCATATTAAGCCAAAATATGCAATAGAAGACGCTGAAAGTGAAAGAAGCAAATATAGGAGTTGGTGGCATAGTCGAGTTTGCTGTTGAGAGTTATGTGGAAGTGCGAAGTCATTTGGCAGCGAATGCATGGAGTAACGCAGCAAGAATGAAGATGTAAGTCCATCAAGTATATGAGTTGAGAGTAACTCATAGTTAGGAAGAACATGATCTTTGTTTTCCGCTACATTAAAGCGTAGATTTGAAAGAGCAAGTGATGCTTAAATTGCTAGTTTCAAAGGCGCGTGAAGAGGATGCCTGGCCCAAAGAGGCGTTGTGATGTCACGGGTATCCTAAGTCATGATTATACCAGAGTTATGCATTTTAATCATGATGTCGCGACAATGCAAGCAAAGAAAAGCAAGGTGCAGGTTCTTTGGCATACAAATGATGCAAGTCCAAGAAGGTGAAGATTGCAACATGATTTGGAGGCCAAATCTAGTGAAAGTCCTGAAGTTTACAAAGTGTAGCAAAGGTTATAGATTGTGGCGCATACCAGAGTGGTATGGAATCATAGCATGCATACCTTAAGGCATGGCATGATTTGGCGTAGGCGCATATGATTGAAGAATTGAAGTCAAGTTTTGTATAAGTCCTGTCAAGTTGCGTGGTGCAACTAAAGTCAGAAAGTGAAGGCATAAAACTATGGTAATGATCAGTGTGATCAGTTGGGAAGAATCATTACTTGTGTACACTTAGGCACAAATGATTCATGCGAAGTTCAAGCACAATTCAGGGAATTGGCAAGAAGAATTTCCAAGTTGCATTTGGGTGTTGATATGCGATTGTAGTTGTAGTTGGAGCGTAGGCCAACGTGACAACAACAGTGCAAGTCAGTAAGATCAATGGCAAGGCAGTAAGCTAAGTGATGGCATTTGGTACTAGGCATAGAAGTTTTGGCAAGGCTAAAGGCCAAACAAAGTTTGTTGATTTCTGAGAAGGGCTCAGAAGCGTACAAGGCCAGAGAACAAGTATAACGAGTATACTTTGTTGCGTTCAACGAGGGCGTTGAACGGATTAGGTGGGGGAGGTCTATTACGGTCTTTTGCAAGTGACGCATGATGATTGCGCATCACGAGTTGTAGGCCAAGTCGGAGTTCCGTAGTAATGGTGCAATGCGAAGCTATAATAGCGCAACGCAAGCCATAATAGCGGTATTCTTGAATAGTCGACAAGTGTCAAGAATGGCATAAACCCACAGGGCCAATGTAATGCAAGTGCAGCATTACATTGTAAACACATTTGGCTAAGTGATAAAGCTTATTGGCCGACACAATGAAGCTTCATTGAAGGTTTGGCAAGACATGGCCAAAGCCTTGAGATGCAACATGCGATGTTGGCATCGATGCATATCCGTGGAATTGAGTTGGCCCAAACTCAAGGATGATGCAAGAGTGAAGAATAGGCCAGGAGTTGGTCTATGGCATTAGTTCAAGGCTGGCCAAAGCTTGAACAATGCAAACAAGCTAGTAATGCAAGAGTGGCATTACTATTGTCAAGCAAATTGGCGAAGTGAAGCATATGACGCATGAGTAACCAGAATGAGCTTAAGGAGCTGGCCTCGATGATTGAAGCACAAGGATTGTCCGTGCATTATCTTAGAGTGATAAGCATGCTGGGCCAAGATGGCTGAGCTTGGAGGCGAGGCAGAATTCAGTAAAGCACAACAGTGGTGCAATACGGCTCAAGTGACGGTTACAAGTTGGTTACGAGCTTCACAAGCATGCCAAACGTGTGAGACAATGGAGAATGGTTATGAAAGGAGTTTATAACCATTTTTGAGTGTTCATAACCACCAAGAACAGGTGTGGCACCTGTTGGCGTGACAACTCAAAAGGTGGCAGTTGAAAGTGGCAGTTATGGAAACTACTTGGACACTTGGCTGTCCAAGGCTTGTGCAGCGGTTGCACAGAAGTTTTGACCTGATCCTAGCATGTATAAATAGCTTAGGAATCAATAATGTTAGTGTTGTTCGGTTTGAGAGAAGAACCACTAATGTAGAGAGAGTTTTAGGCATTCACCAAGAGGGTGAATGGCCTGTTTGGTCCATGTGATGGATTGTTTTGTATAATCTTCCTTAATGCAATAAAATGAGTTTATTGTGTTAGTTTTTTGTGTTCCATATGTTGCTGATCTTGTGAAGTTGTAAATTGGTTTGATGCATGGCAGAACCTCTTATGCTTATGGGGGCATGAAGAGTTAGAGAGAAAGAAGAAAAGACTTCCGTTGTGCAAAGCCTTATGAGTGAAGGCGGATCGTGCTTTGATGCAAGTATGCAAGGATGAATGATTTTGGGTGATGTTGAGTCACTGAACCACAATCATTGCCGGTCATGTCCCATGAAAATTTTAGGCGATTAAATGGGCGTGTGACACTAAGCATGACTACTGAGTTGTATAGGCACAAGACAGTAAATGGTTTATCTCGAAGGGCTTTTGATGATCTTCTCAAGACAATTGGTTCTGTGTTGCCCCTAGGTCATTATCTTCCTAAATCAACTTATGAAGTGAAGAAGTTGCTGAAAGCTTTCCAACTCACTTATGAGAAAATACACGCATGTCAGAATGATTGTTGTTTTTTTAGAAATGATTTGAAAGACGAGGATGAATGTCCTAAATATCACTATTATAGGTGGAAGGAAGACACATCTAACATGGATGATGTTGACATGGTAGACAAGCCCAAAAACAAGATACCCGTGAAGGTGCTTAGATACTTCCCCATTGTGCCGAGATTAAGGAGAATGTATAAATCAGCAGAGCTATCTCAGCATTTGATATGGCACGCGACTCATAAGAGTAAATATGGTAAGATGTATCATCCAACGGATTCTTTGGCTTGGAAGCACATAGACACAAAGTTCCCCGAGTTTGCTTCAGAATCGCGTAATTTGCGTCTTGGGATTGATCTTTGATGGATTTAATCCGTTTGGCGATCTTTCCCCAACCCACAGTTGTTGGCCGGTGATGATTGTGGTATATAATCTTCCCCCTCAGCAGTGTATGAAAGGCGACAATATTATTTTAAGCTTGCTGATTCCAGGAAA
Source organism: Papaver armeniacum (assembly GCA_023531295.1). Classification (NCBI taxonomy): domain Eukaryota; kingdom Viridiplantae; phylum Streptophyta; class Magnoliopsida; order Ranunculales; family Papaveraceae; genus Papaver; species Papaver armeniacum. The sequence goes on from JAJJWW010007526.1 coordinate 731,329, forward strand.
GAAACAACTAGGTAGAAACATCGATATATACTTGCAACCACTGATTGATGATCTGATTAAGTTATGGGAAACGGCGTGGAGGTTTATGATGCATTTAGTAAGACAATGTTCAATTTGAAAGCATTATTAATGTGGACGATAAATGATTTTCCTGCTTATGGTAACCTATCTGGATGTACATACAAAGGGAAGTCAGCCTGCCCTCTTTGTGGTGATAACACTCTTTCAACCTGGTTGCCGTTTAGTCGTAAAAGTGTTTACATGAATCATAGGAGATTTCTACCTCATAATCATCCTCTTCGATCGACTAAGAAGAAAGCATGTTTCAATGAAGAGATTGAGACGAAGGAAAAGCCATCTACTATGTCTAGTGCTTAGGCTTTTGAACGTCAGAGCAGTATTGTAAATGACTTTGGAAAAGCGAAGCAGAACGAGGTGGAGAAAAGGAAAGAGAAAGAGGAAAAGAAGAATAATAATAAGAAGAATAAGCAGAAAAAGGGTCAGAGTAGTGCGGCAATAGGTGCAAATGACGGTAAATCTAACTGCGGGAAGCGGAAAAAGAAAGTTTCTACTGATGCCGACACGAGTGCTAGTGCTAGTCCTGGTGCACGGGATGATGACCATCCGATATTTAACGGTCAATATTTTTCGACTTGCCTTACTGGAAGGTAACTTATAACCTCAGATTATCTTCTTTTCAGTCTTACATTCCTATCTGCATGTTAAATCTCATTTATGAAATGTACAACTCAAGTGACTTGCTCATACTTTTTATGTTATTCCTTCCGTCCTAGGAATTGTTACTACGACACAATATTGATGTTATGCATACGGAAAAAAACGTCTGTGAGAGTGTCATTGGTACTCTATTGAATATAAAGAACAAAACAAAAGATGGCTTAAAGTCCCGTAATGATTTGAAAAGTATGGGAATCAAAGAAGAATTGCATTTAACAGTAAAAATTGGAAAAACTTGGCTTCCGCCAGCACCATGTAACTTAAGCGATAAGGGAAAGGTTGTATTCTATAATAGGATGAGAAATCTGAAGGTTCCATATGGGTATAGTTCCGATCTAAGGAGGCATTTCTCGAAAGATGGTTGCTTGGGTGTCCTTAAGGCTCATGATTACCATGTTATGATGCAACAAATATTACCTGTATCTTTGAAAAGACTTTTACCTGATGGGCCAAGTAATGCCATAAATCGGTTATGTTCTTATTTTAACGAAATATGCCAAAGGGCAGTTGATCTCACTAGATTAACCCATGTTGTTAGAACTTGAAGATGAAATTGCTGAGACTTTGTGTATGTTGGAGATGTACTTCCCTCCATCATTTTTTGATGTGATGGTACACTTGAGAATTCACCTAGCTCGAGAAGTGCGTTTAGGTGGACCCGTACAATATCGTTGGATGTATCCATTTGAAAGGTAATTGTTTCATTAGTATGAATATTTTTTTTAGTTATTTTAAGTACAATATTATAGTTTTGTTCTGTGTAAATGGGAGTTTGGTGCTAATAATTAGAAGTTTGGTTTGTCGCATGTATATGAAGACATTCAAAGAATACGTAAATACTTACGCACAACCTGAAGCATGTATAGCAGAGTGTTACCTGGGAGTGGAGTGCGTCAGGTATTTTGATGTTCATGGGGACAAACATTCTGAAGGAGGAGTAAATCAAAGACATAATGAAGACATTCAACATGATTCCACACCGGCAGGGCGTCCTCTTTCTAGAGGTGTTCAAGTGTGTATTGGTAGTGATATTCTAAAGATCGCTCATAGATATGTGCTTTTTAACACGGCACAATTGAACCATATATAATGTAAGTATGACTGTTATATGTTCATTTAAAATTGTTATAAGTATAAGCACTTGTGTTTTACGAATCTTTTCCACATTAAATTTTTTCTTATTAGAATGCATATGGATGAGTTAAGATCTCCCGATACTTCCAGTGAAGACCAACTCCTTTCCATACACTCGGAAACATTTGCAGATTGGTTAAATCAAAAGGTACGTGCAACGCCACTTGGTTATTTGCTATATATGTTTGCAATTTATTAGATTCATTTTTCCTGAGTACGTAGTACCTCTTTTTAGCATTACCCACAAAACAATAGTTATATTTCACTACTAGAGATGAATCTATCATTCACTTCTTAATTAGATCTTACCAAGCCAAAACATAGAGCTTGCACCCGTAACTGTGGTCACTTGTGTTCTTCTAACTAAATTTTATTGATAGGTTAAAATGCAAATTGGTCAAGGCATGTCAGTATCAAATACAATACGGTGGTTGTCACATGGTCCTTTAGAAAAATGTGTATCATATAAAGGCTTGCAAATAAATGGGTCAAGGTTTGTTACTATGGATATTCAAAGAGTCACGCAAAACACTGGTGTTTCAATTGAATCAAAATCTTTAGTTGCATCATCACAAATAAGCAGTGGTTTCTATGGCGTTTTAGAACAAATTTTCGTGTTGGACTACCAACATATGTTTCAAATTCCCTTATTCAAATGTGACTGGGCTCACACCTATTTTGGTGTCAATCTAGAAAATGGTTTTACATTGGTCAACTTACGTCAGCATAAGAACCAATATCAAAATAATCCATTCATTTTAGCGTCACAAGCCCGACAAGTTTTCTATTCTCGAGAGTCAGATACATCGAATTGGTTTGTGATGTTGAAACCACCACCAAGGGGTTTCCATGAGTTAGAGGAATACAATGAACAAGAAGACACAATTTGCCATCCAGTGGAACCTTCAACTCTTGGCTTACAAATGGATGATGAGACTGAGATTTATGCAAGAACTGATGCTGAACCTATCTTAGTGGTTCCGACAAAGAAGAAAAACAAGAAGAATAAGAAAAAGAAAAAGAAATGTCGTTGATGGTGGGTTTAATTACTCTTTTCATTTCCACTGATACACTGAACCTATTTTGTTTCTTTCATTTTGCTTCAGATTGTATTTTTGCTTTTAAAATGACATGCTATTTATTTCTCTTTAATTATGACTTGCAATATTGTTGGTATGATATGCTATCTGTTTCTATGGATATGAAATGTGATTGCAGGCCTTGTACAATTCACTAAAACTTTCGTGAATCTAGTACTGTGATTATTGATGGAAATGTGATTGCAGGCATTGGACAGAATTCCTTGTATGCTTCAGGAAAAATGGTGCATTTGCTGGTTTTTTTTTAAGGCTAATTTAAAAATTTGGTCTAATATATAAAAAATGTAAATATAATTACATGTATAAATGTGGCAGGATGGTTGGAATGTCATATTGGGCTAGCGGAGACTCATGTTCGACTCTTAGCAGGCTTTTTTTTTTCATAGTTATTTTTCATTTTACAACTCTTTTAAGGGTTGCAGAAGATCTATTTATCTTTTTCTTATTTTCTATTCAATCTCCCCATCACTTATTCTCCTCCACTTATCTTCTTTTCCGTCATTTTTTCTTTTTCTCCTCCATCTCCCGCAGAACCTCCTCCTTCATCTCCTTAACCACGAAAATTTAAAACCCATCAATAGATTGAGCTGAAGATTTATTCACCACCAACACCTTCTCGATATGTGTTAAGGAAAAGAAGGTTTGATTCCATAACCCATTTTAGGGTTTTATTATTTATTTGATTTCCCGTTCTGTTTAACTGCTATTGATCTGAGAATGATGATACAGTTAAAATTAGTCCTATCTTCAATAGATTTATTAATCAACACTAATCAATCACGTGTAAATTAGCCATCACTGAATTAGGCATTAAAAACAGTTAGGGTTCAGAAATTAGGCTTGTGGAGAAATTTTCTTCAATTAGGCTTTACAAACACTGAATTAGTCATGGGTGGAGGTGTGAAAGATTCTTCGAGGAGTAGCGATAGTAGCGGCAACGGTAACATGAGAATGAAAAAAAACTAACTGAGTGTGCTATGTGTGAACAAGGGATTCATGAGACAAAAGTGTGTCCTTGGCTCTATTCTAGGTGTAAGCATGTTCCTTGTATTGGTGTGAGAGCATTTCTGCAATCTAAAACAACTGAATACTATGGAAAAATGCTTTTCAAGTGCACCATACCTACCTGCACCTACTTTGAATGGTTTATTGATGCTTCTGACCCTTGCAAAGCCAAGTTGTTGTTGTTACCATAAGTGAAAAGTTGTGATGCTTGTGGAGAAGATGATCACTCTTTTAAAAATTGTCCACTACACAGTCAGTTGTGCTTCTCTTCAACCTGCAATAACAAACTCAACCTAAAAATTTGCAACAATCAACACAATAAGCACATAGCTTACCCGGTATGTGAAGAATGTGGAGCTTTTACATGGGCCTCGGATGCTATCTTCATTCCGCAAAGGAAAAAGTTAGAGTTTCGCAAATCAAATAGCTGATCTAATTACAAATCTAGGAAAAAGTCATATGTAATAAGATTTAATTTTTTGTGTAGTATGAATTGGTCTGGACTTGTTTTATCATTAAAATTATGCTATGTTGATGACTTATAATATTGTTTGTATGATATATTGAATGTTTCTCTTCAGATGAACCCCCCCTTTTTAACTCCGCCATTGAATAATTTCATTGCCGGTCTCAAGCCCGGATAAAGGAGGAGAGAAAAGGGGATTTATTGAGTTGGTCTATAATTATGTAGTTGGCGAGAAAAACAGGTAACACATTCTTATAATCTCTGAAACTTTGAGCATTTGCAGCTTCTTCATGACTGTTGTGTTTGCTTTACCAAAATTTGCATGAATCCGCTACTTTGAGCATATAAATATACACCTCCACTTGTTTCATTCATTTACATTTTGAGATATACAACCTGGTGATGTGAGTGTTGATTGAAATGTGATTGCAGTCGTCCATTTTTCAGGCAAAATGGCGCACTTGTTGGCCATTTTTTCAGGCAAAATGGCGCACTTGCTGGCCATTTTTTTTAAGGCTCAGTTGAAATTATTGTTAAATATTAACGTAGATGTCCTTTGATAATCATACATGTAACTGTGGAATGGTGGTTGGAATCCCGGTCCTACACAGAGGAGGCCCGAGTTCGAATCTCACCTTAGCCTAATTTTTTTCCTAGTCAATTTCATTTTACAACCCTTATAAAGGTTGCGAAAGTTGATTAAAAGAAAAAGCACAAATCTACCAGTATTGTGAATCCGGCAGGATGGTTGACGTCTTGTACTAACACCTAGTAAGCTTGGGTTCGAATCTCTACAAGAACATTTTTCAATTTTTTTTTCTTATCTTCAACGACTCTTATTAGTGTTGTTTTAAAATCATTCACTACCTTTAGGATACGAGTCGTAAATTCTAAAGGTGGTCACTTCTCTCTGCAACCCTTTTCACACAAACAAGTTGTGGTTCTGATTCTCGTCACTACTCTTAGGAACTCGTTGGTCCTAAGAGTTGGACATATTTTACTTTGACAACGCTTTTATTGGAAAAAGTTGTAAAACATACTACATTTTACAACTTTTAATTTACGAGTTGTCAATCTACAGTTGTAGATTACTAATTTTCCCGTAGTGATAACAAGCCTAGCAATTACAACAGCAATGTTGCTTCAGTTCTTCTGACATTGAGTACCAAAACTAAAGAGCAATAGCAGATAAAAGGATCCCGCATTCCTCTAAAATGCTACAGCTATGCCAACAGGGCTGGCCGACTGACTTGTTCAAAACATTAACCACTTTGGCTGCATGACTGATCATTTTTTCGGAAGAAACTTCAAGGTCCATTTCCCATTATCTTGCTTATAACACTCCCATGTTTTCTCCTTAGGATGTAATTGTTTTGCCTCTGATACCTCCTGTGTTTTATCAATAACAATACGATCAAGAAGGGGACAATAGTAAAATTCCTTCCAATCAGATAATTTTCTCGGTCTCGCAACTCTTTACTAATTTCTGCAAAAACCTTTTTATCAGCACCATCATCATGTTTCCCAGAGAGTTTCCTAGCCAACATAGCATTCAGAAGTACTCGAATCATTTTTTTATTCCCATTCCTGTAATCTTCTACCATCTTATCAAACTCTTCGTTAGCATAATATTTGATACCAGGGAAAAGAAATTCTAAATAAGGAGAAATAACCGGATCTTCTTCGTTGTTTGTATGTTTCGAGGAGCGGAGAAATCTGAAGATTGGTGATGATGGTGTTGATGAAAAAGGGTGGAGTTGGAAATTAGGGTTTGATTCTTAGTAGCCAGGAACGTCTAAGGCTATCTGGTATCTCCATGAAATCCGCGGTTCTGCGTTCCCAAGTGAGAAACGTGTTAGGAGCGCGCTCCTAGCAAGCAAAAAACACGTTCCCAACATTAAGAACCGTGTGATTTCAACTTCCGACCAATTCTTAATTCCCACCACTAGTTCCAACACGAAACATAATTCCTAAACCTAATTCCGACATGAAACTTAATTCTCACCTGTTTCCAATATTTAAGTTCTTGTAATCAGCCGTGAAACTTAATTCTCATGCCTAATTCCAACTTGAAACGTAAATCCCACCTATTTCCAATTCCAACTTCAGACCTAGAAACTAAAAGAGACGTGATAAGTCTTTATAAGGCCTTCAATTTCATACCTTCAGCAGCAAACACAAATCATCAAATATTGTTTCTTCTTTATCCTTTCTTCTTCCATGGATACATCTTCAAACTCAGTAATAAATTTAGAAGAGGATGATGGTGACCAAGCTGAAGAATCAACTTCAACTCCTCTTTGGAAGTACGTTCAAAAGATTGATAAGAAAACTGGAGATAGAGGAGGAGGTGGTGGTGGTGGGCATAAGTTCATTTGCAATTTCGGGTGCCAAGTGAAACCCTATACGGGATCTTATACAAGGGTGCGTCAACACTTGATCGGTATTTTACCGGGTTTCAAGACTCAAGGTATAAACCTGTGTTCTAAAGTTTCAAACGAGATGAGAGAAATTTTAAAAAGAAGAAGTTGATGCAAGAGTCCTGTTCGGTGATAGTGCCAAAGTAAAAAAACTTGCATTACCAAATGCTAGTACGAATCGAGAATCAACATGAGACGAGGTATAAACATGGGTCAAAATGATTTATTTGAGTGTTGTTAGTAAAATGTTTCAAAAGCACAAGTAGAGATGATGTTGATCAAAAGATTGCGAGATGTTTATATGTAAATGCAATTCCCATGAATGTTCTTCGATCTCCATTTTGGGAGAAATGGTCTCTGCCATTAATAATGCACCAAAAGGATATAAATCTCCATCTTATGAAAAGGCTAGAACTTCTTTATTAGACAAGGAGCAAATATTGGTTAAGCAAGCACTGAATCCTTTAGTGAGTGATTTGTGGAGACTCATGGAATTTCAATTGTCTCCGATGGTTGGTCAAATTTGAAAAATGCATCATTAATAAATATTATGGCGTATCGGATGGCAAGGCAATGTTTTTAAGCGCACATGATATTTCGGGAATAGAGAAAGCGGTGAGAACATTTTGCGATACTCTTGAAAGCAATTGAAGAGATTGGGCCTTCGGTTGTCGTACAAGTCCTCACCGACAACGCGGCAAATTGTAAACTTGGATGGAGAACTCATTGAAGAAAAGTATCCACATATTTTTTGGTCCGGATGTTTAGCACATACTCTGAATTTATTAATGAAGGACATCGCAAAATCCAATGAACCATCCATTTCATTTGTGAAGGAAACATATAAAAAAGGCAAGGATATTGTGAAGTTCGTCAGGAATCATTCTCAATGTCTAGCTTTGTTTAAGAAGTTTTCTCCTTTAGAGGTTCTTAAATCAAAGAAGACACGTTTTGGATTTCATTTTGTCGTGTTATCCCGTCTTGTCGAGGTAAGAAGTTCTCTCGATTGCCATGGTGTTATCGGAAGAATGGAAGGAGCTTAAGAAGCCTGCAATTGCGAGAAGAACATGCAAATATCACCTCAATTATCATGGATGGGTATTTTTGGAGTAATGCGGATAAAGTGTTGCGAATAACAAAGCCGATGTATATTATGCTCAGATTTTGATTCCGATAAGGACGTTATATGAGAAGCATATGAGCAAATGGATATGATCTTTGGGCTGTTTACAAGACACACTTGCAGATGATATAGAGATTAAAGATATTATTCAGCAAATTGTGGTTCAAAGATGGAGTAAAATGAACATTCCATTGCATTGCTTAGCTTATTTGCTTGTACCTAAGTATTACACAAATACATGGCTAATGAAACCAGCTCCGGTGGCGTTAACGGAAGAAGCCTAACTACGACAAAGAAGTTCGGGATGGGTATCTAACGCTATCGGTAAGATGTTTCCAATACAGGAAGAAGCTGCGGTTATAAGGCATCAAATTAGTGATTTTGTGAGTAGTGGAGGTTGTTTCGCGCGCCCACAAGCTATAGCGGATAGAGCAAGGATGAGTGCAAAACAAAAGTGGTGGGGTTTATACGGTGGAGGGGCACAGAGCTTTGTAACTTAGCTATGAGAGTGTTGTCACAAAGTGTTAACTCTTCTTGTGCAGAAAGATGTTGGAGCACATATAGCTACATCCACAGTGTAAAGAGAAACAAATTGGGAGCTGATAGGGATGAAAAACTTGTGTATGTTCACTATAACCAACGTCTTCTTGCAAGGCAAAGAGTAGATTACGGGACTCAATATAGAAATTGGAATGTAAATCCGGAAGAAAACAACATTGAAGAAGCTATTGAAGTAATTGAGGCAAGGGAGCAAGAAACAACATACGATAATGAAGTGGATTACTTTACAACACAAACACCGCTTTGTTATCCCTCCATCCTCCCCTACACCAACACCAACACCTCCACCTCCACCTCCACCTCCAAGTTCACAAGAACTGGAAACACTAGCACAGATGTGAGTTCAGAGTGCTCGTAACAAACACAAGAAGCAAAAGAGGTCAATGAATGAGATATATTCCTGCACTTAAGTTACATTTTCTAAATATTTATGTACTTGTCTTATTTCTTGATTACAATATTGGAAAATTGGTAATATAACTACTATTTACGAAAAAAATGTAATTCACGCTCCCAACTCGCTTCTGGTATCTCATTTTTTGAAAATTTTACGATCCCCGCTTCCGTCCTCGCTCCCGCTCCCGACTTCGTTCCCGTTCCTGGCTACTAAGGTTTGATTTGGGGATTTGAGATTTCAGAAGAAGAAGACGAGATGCCGATGATGAGTAGAGAGGAGAGATTATCCGTCTGACAACACCTCCTGACATTGCTGCTTCGTTTCAGAAAACTTTGACCAGATCTTTGAGATGATTAATCCTTTGAGATTCAAGAAAAAAGAAGAACTATGATGTTAGGCATACGGAAATCTTTTAGGGCATACCAAGTAAAGAAAAAAAAAAGGAGTGTAAATAGCAAAATCAGAAGTCCCTTAACCAAATATTTTTGGTAATGGAAAATCTGCCCTTTTAGGATTAATTTTAATACTAATGATTAGTTAAAATAATTCTGATTAGTGATTAATAATTAGTGATTAGTTTTAGGATTATTTAGTTATTAATTTGTGTAGATAAAAAATTTTGAGTAAGAAAAAAAAAAAGTTAGGTTTTTTTAGAAGGAGAAGGGGAAAGTGAGAAAAAAATTTGTGTAGATTATTTAGTTACCCTTGAATTGTAGTCATTTAGAGCATCCACAGCGGTGCGACTAAACCCAAAGATCAAAGACCAAAAAAAAAGACCAAATTTTAGTTTGGTCCATCGTGTGACGCAGTGGGTGGCGAGTAAATTTAGTCGAGCGGGGAGTATAAGTTCGCCTGGTGTGGGGCGAAACTTTATCCCCGCCCTAAGCAAAAAAAAAAAAAAAAGGCGAACATATAATGTCACTTTGGTGGGGATCACATATAATGTTCGCCCCACACCAGGATCACATATAATGTTCGCTCAACAAAAAAAAAAAAAAAAAAAATGGTGGGGCGAACATTTTACCCCCGCTTTGTGTGGGGCGTAAACTATATCCCCGCGGGGTGTGGGGCGTAAACTTTAAGTTCGCCTGGTTTTGGGGCGAACATTATATGCACGCTCGACTATATTTGGGTTTAGTCTTTGGTCCCCGACCAAATATAATCGCCCACTGTTCATTTAGTCTGGTATTTGGTCGATGGTCCGTCCCGCTACGCCTGGTTCTGAGACCAAAAAAATGGGTATAGTCGCCCACTGCAGTTGCTCTTAGGATGTTCGCGGGGTTCGACCTATCTCACTTTTCCAACGTATCTTATGTTTAATCTCACTTTTGTAGGTTAAAATCATCAAAAATCTGTGTTTTTTCACTAAGGTTTGGCGAGTCTGGATGAACAGTTCGGCTAGCTGAAAGTGTTGATTAAGAGCCGAACCTACCTTGTAGACCAGAGTTCGGCTTGGTTCAATGAACATTCCTTTTGAAATACCTTCCAATTATAACCTAGTGTTTTTCAAAGGATTGTTTCATTGGGTGGATGTTTACCATTCAAGTCCCAAAGAAATGAGTTGCTTTGATCCTGCCAATGAGACGGTGAAACATATTCGGTTACCCCTACATTTCCGGCAGAAGCTTATTGAAGCCCATGTTTGGTTGCCTTTGCCCAATTGCTAGGGATCTTAAATATAGCATTCGCGAAGTGTGGACGATGAAAGATTATGGTGTTGCAGAGTCCTGGACTAAAATTTTCACTTTTGACAAGGGTAAGCTTTTAGGATTTAATCAATTGGACTTAAAACAATCTTTCATGAATGATGAGATTTTGGTATATGATGATGACTATTATTCAACATATTTATATGATCTCAAACATGAAGTGTGTACAGAGAACTTGAGATCGATCATAGTTTGAGGTCCAAAAGATGGGCGTTTCGTGGAAGCTTAGTTTCTCCTAATTTGGGTACTTGTTTTGGGAGGCACTAGGATCCATGAAGCTTAGGATTATCAACAAAAGATGAATTCTTTCTTTCGATTGTTTTTTTATCAGTGCTGCTAATGGGGGGACTGGATTTGCTTGGGGGTGTACCAAATTTGGCGCCACATTTGAGAAAGATTTCTTATCTTTCATCGAGAATTATCTGTTATATCTATTTCAATAATACTACATCACCATGAGATTTCTTAACAGATAGGTGTAGCAGCATTCTGGAGGGTATAGCAGCAATGCAGCATTGATAGTTCAAAACATCAAATGAATGAATCGTGTACCACGTGATATATTATCCGGAATCCGGATAGTCACGAATAATGTGCACACAAATCATGCATTCACGTAATCTCCTCAAATTGTGTCTGCTGGGGCCTTGAAGTAAGGACTCTGCTACCAATAAATAAGAAGTAAAGTCAGAATTTGTTGGAATTGCAAATGCACAGTATAGTAAAGTCAGAATTTGTTGGAATTGCAAATGCACAGTATATTAAAAAAATCTAAAATCATTTAAGCCTTCTTCTTCCTTGTATCTTATCTATCTATTGTCAACAGTAAGGAGAAGAATCTCTTCAGAAGAAAAATATGTCAAAGAAGAAGAATGCTCCATGGATCTGCTTATTACTCCTCCTGATATCTGATCTACTGATCATCTCATCTTTTGCTCATGAACAACCAAAGATCTTCATAGTACATGTTTCGAAATCAGATAAGCCTTCCATTTTCAACACGCATCTAGATTGGTATACTTCAACACTTCAATCTCTCCACACTGGTCACCTTCATCGGCCTTCTCCAGAAATCATATATACTTACAACCACGCTATTCATGGTTTTGCTGCGAGGCTAACACCTTCTCAAGCTTCACATCTCCGAAGACTCCATGGTGTTGTGTCTATATCACCTGAGCATACTCACCGGATCTATACTACTCGTACACCACAGTTCCTTGGTCTGAATGATCATTCTGGTCTCTGGCCTACCTCAAAGTATGGGGAGGATGTCATAATAGGAGTTATAGATTCCGGAATCTGGCCGGAACGGCAAAGTTTTAATGACTCGGGTTATAGTCCGGTGCCAGAGAGATGGAAAGGTATTTGTGAGACGGGGCCTGATTTTCCTGAAAAATCTTGTAACCGGAAGATCATCGGTGCTCGTGTTTATTACAAAGCGTATGAAGAGGCAATGGGAATGCCAGTTGATGCAGATGGTACAGAATCAAGATCGCCAAGAGATACTCACGGACATGGTACACATTGTGCATCAATTGCAGCTGGATCTGTTGTTTCGAATGCTAGGTTTCGGAAATTTGCTGTCGGAGTAGCGAAAGGTATGGCAAGCAAGGCTAGAATTGCTGCTTACAAGGTTAGTTGGACATTTGGAATTGTTACTTCGGATGTAATAGCTGGTATAGATCAAGCTGTGGCAGACGGTGTTGATGTAATTTCTTTATCGTTGGGGCCTGGCCAACCCATGAAATATTACGACGATTCGATTGCCATTGCAGCTTTTGGTGCAATGCAAAAAGGAATTTTGGTTTCATGTGCTGCTGGGAATAATGGACCTACACCAATGAGTGTTGATAATCTCGCGCCATGGATGATGAATGTGGGAGCATCTACAATTGATAGAGAATTTCCAGCCGATTTGGTTTTAGGCGATGGTCAAGTATTTCCAGGTGCTTCATTGTACTCCGGCGATCCGCTGAACCAGCAATCCGGTGCATATGTGGAAGTAGTCTACTCGCTTCGTAATAAAACCGATAGATATTGCGCAGGAGGATCACTGAATTCCACACATGTTTCTGGTAAAATTGTTGTTTGCTATGCTGGTTATGACACTAACGCAGCAGATCAAGGGACTGCAGTCAAAACCGCCGGTGGTGTTGGAATGATTCTAATAGATCCGAATGAAGGTGAATTGCGCGCTCGGGCTTACCCGATTCCGGCAACTGAAGTGAGTCTTAGCTCTGGGTCTAAGATCATAGAATACATGAACAAACAATATTCAAGTGGGCAAAGACCTACCGCAACAATCATATTCCGAGGAATGGTTACTGGGTCATCTTCATCTTCTGCTCCTAGAGTTGCTTCGTTATCTAGCCGAGGTCCGAGTCAAATAGTCCCAGAGATTCTCAAACCAGATGTTATTGCACCGGGGATAAATATCTTGGCCGCCTGGACAGGATTTGGTGCAGACCCAGCCAATTCAGAAGAGTTCAATATAATTTCTGGTTCATCCATGGCATGTCCTCATGTGAGCGGATTGGCTGCATTGCTTCGAAGTGCTTATCCTAAATGGTCTCCAGCTGCAATCAAGTCTGCTCTCATGACAACTGCTTACAACATCGACAACTCAGGAAGGCACATTACTGATTTTGCAACGAACAACTATTCAACACCATTTCAGCATGGGTCTGGACATGTGAATCCAAACAAAGCTCTAAATCCGGGTTTAGTATACGACATCGCCCCAAGTGATTACTTAGCTTTCTTGTGCTCAATTGGGTACAATGCAGAACAGATTTGGCTTTTCGCCAAGGATAAGAAGGTTGATTGCCAGTTACTGATCAAGCCGTCTACCGGTCCCGGTGATCTCAATTATCCATCATTTTCTGTTGTTTTTGGAAAGACCGAAAAATTGAAGTATAAAAGAGTTGTGACCAATGTTGGGAGTTCAGTGAATGGTGTTTACAATGTCAGGATTAGAGGTAGAACATCATTTGTTAAGATCAGTGTTTCGCCGACCAAACTTGTGTTTACTAAGGATAAGACTAGCTTGCCTTACGAAATCACATTCGATTCGAAGCTAAAGATTCCAGTCACCGTGAAGAAGGAAGCTTTCGGGTCAATAGAATGGTATGATACAGAACATGTTGTAAGAAGTCCTATTGCATTTACCTGGGAAATTACTAACTCTACTAATTTCATTTCTTCTTCTTAGTGATAAGGTTTAAATCATTATTGCCTGTATATGGATAGATGTGATTTACAATGTCAAAGTGCACTGTGAGATTCCGAATTGAACCTATCAATGTGGACTGGAGATGTACCTAACCTCGATTCAAAAAGATATGCTGCAGGATGCACCAACTTCTAGCATTAAAGTAATTTTATTGCAACGTTCTCCAAGATAAGAACCATGTTATAGTATCAGAAAGTCGGATCCTATACTATGCATTTTTTAAGTTTATACTATCTACTCCCTCCGTTACTTTTTAATAGGCTGGTTTGGTTTTTAGAGAAAATTAAGGAAAATTAGAAAACTAATCAATAAAAGAAGTAAATTGAAATGGTCCCCATGACACTTGTTACCAAAAGAAGTGAAGTGAAATGGTCCACATGACATAAGAAAAGAAGTTATAGAAAAGTCCCTAAAAACTAAATTAAAATTTGACTTTAATTAGGAAACATTTTTTTTCTAACATTTATTTATAAAAACATATATTAAAAAGTAATGGAGGGAGTATGAAAAATGAGAAAATAGTGTCGGTAATGTCGAGCGCAAATGATTAACCTGCCCAAGCTGATAGAAATTTTGAAAAATTTCCTGACAATAAATTTGGGTAGCTGAGCTTCAGGGGTTGCTTTCACACCCAATTCAAAATCCCATCCTATGAACATGAGGCATTTCGAATAAATATAAATCTTGTAAAATGTGAGAAAATTAAAAATGAAACCCAGTGCAAATCATAAAACTAGCTTAATGTTACTATGAGGTTAAAATGGTCCCTAACCCGGATCGGTTGACTTGAATGGATCCAGATCACTTGACGAGCCAACCAGGCATCTACATCATTTGGCGAGAGGGCTTCAACCTCAGAACTAAATACTTTGGGCTCGGCCCGTATTATGGTGGAATCAGGCTGCATTCTAATCCAGGCCGAACGGTAGGACGTTTATCGCACTAGTCCTACACTCTTGGGATCATTTTAAAGATACTAAATCCAAACAAAAGATAAGAGTAGAAATTGACGTTTAGTCCCAAAGTTAGTGGGCTTTGGACACTCTAGTCCTACACTCTCAAGCCTAGTACTAGGAGATCCAAATTTATAAAATCTGGTACGGGTTAGTCCTTATAGGAACGATTCAGTCCAAAATGGTTTTTTCTGATGACAAAAATACCCATATCAGTACGTACGAGAGTAAGTTTTTCTTCATTTCCATTTTCCAAAGAATCGCTTGACTCCCAAAAAGAAAAAAATTCCGAAACCTAATCTTCTCCACTCCATGACGTCCGAATGAAAATGTCTTCAAACATAATTATGAGAATTAAACAAGCACATTCTCAATTCGATTTTACTTAAAAATCTAAATCATCATCATCAGAGTATTTCCTTGAAGATTAAATTGAGGGGCATTTATGAGATGAAAATTATTTCGAAGATTTTATCAATCAAAGCGACATAAAAGATAAGTTCAGTCTGTTCTTATTATTTAATTTGATGAAAATGTTAATTTATCGATTTCGAAATTGATTTTAGAAAAATATTGCGGTTTCAAAGACCTAATTACTTTGATTTGATTTTGAATTTTAGATATCGATTTATCATTAGAGTTTAGATCTATAATCATCTCATTTTAATATTTGTTTTGGGATAAAATGTTTGATAAATTTTGACAACAATTTCACAGGAAATGTTTGTTTTCCACTTTTTCTGCTTTTAGATTTCATTAATCTTATTTTGCTTATGTCTTTAGGATTTTCATGTGCTTATATCCTTTTATGATCTTTCATCAATTGTTGCTTGTCTGATTAGCATTTGTTGCGAAAACTTCCGTCGACTTGTCGTCGTAGGAATTGAGTTGTTTGAGAAGGAAACTATAAGAATCAAATAAAAGAATAGCTGACATAAGATGTATCTAAGATGAGTGTTTACACTTGATTGTTCATTTTCTCTTTTCTCAATAGTTAAACACTTAATATTAGGTTTTGTAATGCGTTCATATCTGTGTATAGTTTCTTATCATCAGATTCATTTCTCTGTATATATATCTCAAAGTTTTGACCACCACTATGAGTTAATTTTACTCGTAATTCGAATGGATGAAAGCGACAAACATAGTTTACAATGGTTTTCTTTACCAGGATAGAAGCGAAAGGGATAACCAAATCAAACAGAAAGAGTAAAAATGCATTCTAGTCATCCATTCAGAAGGGTATGCCTCATAATTTCTAGGGGTTTTTTAAAAAATGCCACACTTCGAATTTCCTGTTTAAAAAAGTGCCACTGTTTTTTTCAGAATTTATTTAATGCCACACATTTGACCTTTTCCATCCAGTTTTTTTCAAAAAAAGGTTGACATCCGTTAGTGCATAGGTGGCAGTTATTCAGCTTAGTAAAAGACATCTATGCCCTCGAATCATCTCACTATGCTGAGTTAAATCAAGTCATATAGCGAGTCATTACCGAGTCTCACTGCAACAACATCTTCATCTCAATGCCACCTCATTTCATAGCTTGAACTTTAGCTGCAATACTTGTATCTCCTCAGCTTCAAGCTCCATTCTTCTCTTGCTAAAATCATTTGATCCAGCACCACCCACTGATCAAAACAGCATCCACCTGCAGCTGTCCACTAGCTACTAGCATTTCATTCTCATTGCAGTATCATTATAATCCATAGACATTCATCTAAACAGTTTCATACACCATGTAGTAGCATCATTTGGTTGCAATTCCATCATTTAGTTCAAAGCACAACACCAACACAAGCTAATGCGGTTAGCTTCATGTACCTCTAATTCCATCTCAGACTCACAAATAGTTCAGTTTGTCAATCAATTTCAAAACAAAGTCAAAATAAGATTGCAGGCATAAGCTCACAATAAGAACATACATGAACCAAATGATTACTACCGAAGAATTGAATCAAAATTCTTGAATTTTTCATTCGATTCAACCACTGAACTAGATATCTGCACCTTGCCATTAACATCAACCCCATTCATCTCGTATCTTTCTTTTTTTTCAATTAATTTAATGATTTCCTCCACCTTCAATTTTGAATCCATTTCCACATCTTCGTAGCTTATCGTCACCTACACATCAAACCGGTTCAAACCCTAACTTAATCATATCACACAAACCCTAATTTCAGAACCCCCATCTTCCTTGTTCGAATTATCAACTCAAACCCAGTTGAATTTCTACTTTAAATTCTTCCATTAAATCTTCCATGAGTTTTTTCTTCAGGAACTGTGAATCCAGCAACAATCCCTAACCTAACTCAGAAGCAAACCCATTGAGTAATTCTTCATAAACTTTCGATTTCTACTTAGAACGGCTCCATCTTCTCAATTTCTCCCCTAAGTTCTTCACGAATTGATACCCTAACCCTAACTACGAAATAAAAAGCATAACTTTCTCTCTCTGTATATGGAGAAGAAAAAGATTAGAAGAAGAAGAAGAAGAAGGAGAAGAGGTGGTGATTGTGGTGGTTACGATGGAGATGAGATCATGGATTCATGGCTTTAGTTGTGAGTGAAGAAGAAAGAAGAAGCCAAGTGAAGAAGAAAGAAGAAGTCGAATATGAAGGGTAAATAGTGAAGATGAACATTTGCTTGACTTTTTCAACGATTGGATACCGGTTTGGTGGGCCCTGACGGAATATATAACGGTTGTGGCATTTTATTAATTCTGAAAAAAACAGTGGCACTTTTTTAAAACGGAAATTGGAAGTGTGGCATTTTTTAAAAAATCCCTAATTTCTATCATGGATGTGCTGGTATTTTCTGAAACTTTACTAGACGTACTACTCTTAAATGACATAAAGGTACCAAACTTCGATCTGTTGAGTGATTTAGAAGCTACAAATGGAGTTGCGATAGTGGTATAGAGCACACAGGTTTCATCGTCTCCTTGGTGACACTTGCCAAAGAGCTGAGCAGCGACGGATCCAGGAATTTGTGTTGAGGTGGGCTATTTTTCATTCATCTCAACTATGATAAAAATAAATACAGTAAAATATCTAAATAGTATAAGTTGGGCAACGTTATCTTTTAGAGCACAAAACTTTTTGAATCAAATTTATTTACCATAGAGTATATTTACAATTGCGTTATGCTATGTATGAGATACACAAACATAACTATAAATTAACACAAAACTTTGATTTGATAATGCGTAAAATAGGCCGCCAATTTTTTTGGGGTTTCAGTAAATTATTTTTTGGTTTCCACAAATAAGATATTACTTATCAACGTGTCAAATATTTTAAATTTATGCTTCTTCTATATTCTCTCTTTGGTTTGCAAAATAATTACTAAATAAAAAAATAAAAAAATTTATTATGCTCATAAACAATTACCTCTATAAACATAGTTGTACTCCTTATAATCATTCCATCCTATTTTCATTATGATTAACATTTTATTATGCCGGTTAGATGTATCCTAAGTGCAGATTTGGTCGGTGGCTATTTAGCTAGCTCATAACGTTTAGTTGTTGTAATTGTTAAGTGAACAATGCTTAATAATAATTTTGGGGTGTGTACATATTGGTGCACAAAGTGTAAATCTCATGCAATAGGTTTGTTCATAGGTGTTTGTAGGGGTGTACATATTGATGCACGAGTCTATTTTTAATGAAAAATAGGTATGCGTGTGGATATGAATAATTGACTTTATAAATGTTTTTGGGGTGTACATATTGGTGCACCTCCGTAATTCTAATTCCCATGAAAAAGTAGGTTTGTGTCTGATTAATTGATTTTATGCATTTTTTTAGGGGTGTAAATATTGGTGCAATTATAAAATACAAGTTTGATGTGTCCAAATATGTGTGTTGAGTGAAGGTCTCACGTAAAATATGGCTTTCAACTATTTTTATGTTGAATTGTTAATGTGTACATAGTTGTACACATGTTGATTCTTAATGTGTACATAATTGTACACATGTTGACTTTTATGTACACCTATGTTGTACACCTATTAGTTAATGTGTACATAATTGTACACCTATTGATTGTTATTGTGCACATAATTTCACACATGTTGATTTTAATGTGCACATAGTTATACACCTGTATTGAGCTCTAGTATGTATGAGAGATTTCATTTTAAGATATTAACTTTATTTCTATATACAATTCACAGGGAACAGATTGAGAATTAACATGATGAGATTGGGGAACAAGGTCATTGGATACAATGAATGGAGAAGCAAATACTAGTAAGTTCTTTAACATATGGGTTACTAGCTCCTTACAGATTTGAGTAGAATCCAACTTTCAACTCTTTAGATATTGAATTGGTAATATGTACATAGTTGTACACTTTTTTTTTTTTTTTGCTCAATCAAAATTGTATTTATTGACTATTATCAGATCAAAGGATTACAATAAAGCCAAGTAGGCAAAATGAAGTCAAAAATAGAAAAATTAGACACATGTTGATTCTAAATGTGTACATGATTGTACACATGTTGTCTTTAATGTGCACATTTGTACACCCTATTAGTTGACGTGCACATAGTTGTACACTGTTGATCATTAATGTGCACATAGTGGTACTTTTTGTTAGTTGACGATGTCTGATTTGTACAAATATAAATCGTTAATGTGCACATAGTTCTACACATCTTGATGGTTAATATGCACATAATTGCACACCCGGTGATCATTAATGTACACATAATTATACACTGTTGATTTCTAATGAGTGCATATATCGATTTCGGATTCGATATTTTGTTTTGTGTTGAATTTTTTCATTGGGTGCTCTACATTTAACATGATTTTTCATCACATTGGTAGGTATTATCGTCTTGTGTTCTTTGAAATGTTACCTCCAAAAGCTTGCATTCATATCCAAGAAGGTGGTTTTAGGGAGGAATAAGTGATGCAAATAAAAATAGTTGTTGATGCAAGGAAGGATTGTCGAGTTTCTCTTACCAGGTGAACGAGATGGAACAATTTAGATATAGCACATGTGTTTGTTATGTCCTCATCTAAATGGGTTCCCAATTTAATTCATAGAGTAGTAACTAAGGTGTACATAATTGTACACATGTTGATTCTTAACGTGTACATAATTGTACACCTATTGTATGTGTTTCTCTTTGTTTATATGTGCTTGTTCTGTTTTATATGTACTTAGTTTTTGTTCGATTGTAGCTGTATTGTTGATAACTTGTTATTGTATTCTCTTTGTTTCAGGATTCTTTTGCCAATGGAGAGAAAGTCTTAGCCGTTAATTTGAATTTGGCGCCAAAGTTTTACCACCTCGAGCAAGAGTTCCAGAGAACTTGGCTCATGTCAGAAACTACATGAAGGTTTGCAAAAATCTTGTTACACATACTTAATGCCCATCATTAGTTTTGCTTGCATAAAACTACTTGAAGAATTGTTAAAAGCTTGTTGTTCTTAAATACACATAACATATGCCCATCATCCGTTTTGTTTGTATATCAAAGAATTGTCTTTTATCACTTAGCAGTCTAGCTGTTCTGATTCAACCAATTAAGTTCTCCATGTTTGGTGGTTTCATTTTCATTTACACGTGTTGATTATTAAAGTGTACAGAGTTGTACACATGGTATTCATTTTGAAGTTTAAGAAATTAGGGAAAGCACTAATGTGTACATAGTTGTACACACATATTATGTTATTTAGGTGTGCATAGTAGTCCAAATGTTGATTATTTAGGTGTAAATTGTTGTACACTTGTAGGACTATATTTATGTATACAAAACAAAAATTAGGGAAAGCACTAATTATACAGGTGTTGGATTTTCTATAGATGTGTACAAAGTTGTACACTATTGTGTTATCTCAGTAATATGTGCATTTTTATGATATAAATGTTGGATTCTTATACCACAAAACATCAAAGTTCTTTGCATCTCTTCTTATACCATCAAAAGTTGTCCTCTCATTAGAAATTTTGATCCTTGTAACATCTCGTAGGCAAAGATAATGTACATTCTAGGATATTTGTTGCAGCTTCAGTGCCATTTTCGAACAATTTTATTAAAATAATCTCTGCAGACAGATGAATAGATTCAAGCTCATACTTGTAAGTTAGTATAATCATTTTTTGAGCTTTTTAGTCTGTAAGGCTGGATGGTTTATCAATGTGTTACCCAGTATTCATGCTATCAGTGATTACTCAATTATATAGACCTAGGTGAAAAATAAGTTAGAAACTGGTGCTACAACGGTATTTTAGCTTACAAGTCACCAATATCTAGCTCCCACTGTATAATTATTTTATTGTTTTATTAGATTCCTTGTCAGTTAAAAACTTCATGAAACAATAGTTTGATCTCTGTGCTGACCACTCTTTCCTCTTTGTCATTGTATGTATAGATGAACAATATAAATACTCATTTCCATTACTTGCGTATCGTCTTAGGAGCCGATGTGCTTCAAACTCGGTATGAGAGGAGCGTTCGGTAAACCCTTTGGAATGGATCACCTAGCTAACTTGTTATCGTATGAGATTCAGCTGAAGTCTACTTTTGCTATGTTGGTGTACAAACTAGTGCACCTTGTTTTGTCGTTTGATTTTTTGGATTTTTGTACACATGTACATGTTTGTACGCCAATGTAAACAAAGATTTTTAAAAATGAGAATTATATAGTCATATGGGTACTCTTTTTGTAGCTCGGGAAAGAGCTTTCCGAATATATAAAGTTTGTGAATTTTGGACAAACGGTTCGAAAGATAAATTGTTTTTAATTCTTTTTTATATTATTTAAAATTGCTGACATCATTGTGAGTCACTTTGGACTAAACTATAAATATTCGGACTAAATTATAAATCAGGAAGGTTATTTGTGTACTTTTAATGAAAAAGGACTAATTTGTACCTAGTTGAATGGGTGAGGACTAACTAGTATATTTGGATGGGGTTTTGGACTAAACCGTATTTTTCCCAAGATAAGAACCATTTTTTGGGGACCATGGTTTGATTAGGCCACCTTCCCTCTAGTTATAAGGGGTGTCCTAATGCGTTGAAATTACTAGCCTACCCTTAACCTAATTTAATTTAAAACCAACCTAATAACCATCTATATATATATATATATAACCACCACCTCCTCCCACCACCACCGCTCATCACTACCACCACCACCTTCTCCCATCACCACCGCCCACCACCGCCGATTACCACCACCACCACCTCTGATTACGACCACCACCTCCTCCCACCACCACCTCCGATTACCACCACCACCTCTGATTATCACCACCACCAACCACCGATTACCACCACCACCACCAACCACCACCACCACCACCTCTATATATGTATAGCTTAATTTAAATCTTTAACAAAGATATTCTCACAAACCCATTACTTGTCATTTGTTTTTGGTTGAGAAAATGAGAAGTAATCATCAAAATGAGTTGAAAATGGAAGTTGTGGAGAGGTTTAACGGAGGTTACAGTGTTGAGTTCGGTTAGAACGTTTTTATAGTTGCCCTAGGTTCTTAACCGAACTCCCCGAATCGAAGAACACTAAGAACAGTTCGGTTCTATATGCTTTATAACTATGTTATGAACTCGACGAGTTCGGTTGTTTCGCATAAATGTATAAAGCGCCATGTAACCGAACTCTAGGGTTAAAACATAAGAAAAAAAAGTTGCCATGTAATTGAACCTTACCTGTTTTTCCCATTATTTTTATTTCTCTTATAATAGAACTCTATCAACTTTGTTCGGTTGTTTATAAAAATGTATAAAGCGCCATGTAAGAACTCTAGGGTTAAAAACATAAGAAATTTTTGTTTGTTAAGTTCGGTTGGTTGTGCAATTGATCTCAAATATGCGAAACAACCGAACTTATTAAACTTAGTTCGGTTGGATCGCAAAAGCATGCGGTTGCGGGAACCAACCGAACCTTATAGACTTAGTTAAGATTTATTTGTTCGTAAAGTTCGGTTAGTTGCGAACCAACCGAACATAACGCTGCATGTCAGAACTTCTATTAATATGGAGTTCGGTAACCTGCGTGTTTGGATCAAGCAACCGAACTACACCTTCAAACTAGTTCGATTTACTTGTTCATCTCACAAGGCAACCGAACTACACCTTGAGATGAGTTCGGTTACTTGTTCATCCTCACAAAGCAATCGAACTATACCTTGGATGACTTGATTTACTTGTTCTTCATATAAAGTAAACGAACTGTTCAAAATCCAGTTCAAAATTTTACATTTTTGGGGAAGTTTTTACCAACTTAACATACATTATCTAAGTTTGGAGCATACATGTTCACCCAAATACTCTTCGTCCGGTTGTGGTGGATAAAATCCATCACTTGAATACTCAAAGGGGGTGAATTGGAAAAAAAAATTATTTTCCATGTTTTTCTCCGTCATCTTCATCTTCTCTAACTCTAGCTACTCTCACAATAATTCTACTCAACTAATAATAAACCCATCTTTTAATTTAATCTCAATAATTGTTTTTAACTAAATCATTACACTAATCATAACTTAAAATTAATTAAGAGGGTAGATTAGGTATTAAATAAATAACTAGATATGGGGTGACCTAGAATTACTTCTAATGTCTTTACCCAAAATAAAACCATGGTCCCCAAAAAAAAACCATGGTCCCAAAAAAACGGTTCAAAGATAAGCGGAGCCTTTAATTGTCTCTTATAGTTTCCCAGTAGGAAACAATAACCTAATCCAGATAAACTGTACACATGTCTAGTTTTGAGCCAGCTATATATTTGTACAAACTAGCCAAACCTAACCCTAATAGGCTAATTCTAAAAAACAACGAACTCTTTTATTCATCATCACCATTACGTTTAAGATATCATAAAAGGGTTTAGTTCATCATCATCACTATTAGGTTTAAGATGTCAAAAGGGCTTAGTGAAAGAATAGCAGCAATGGTATGTAAATCCCATCCTGATTTAGTCTCTTACAAAAAATATACAATTTATTTTTGTTTATACCTTACGATCGGTAAAGGACTCGATCATAATCGTACGCAAGCATTAACTTTTGGCAAGCAGATTTTTATTTTCTTTTTAGGTATTTGGTACAGTATATATCAGTATAAAAAGTCTTTTTATTTTCAAATCTCTAGACTAATTAATTGCTTTGTATGGTGAATATGCAGAATAATGCTGTCCGACTTGATTACAGACATCATCGTTGGATAATCGGAGTCAAAGATGTTGCCGGCCTTATTAGTTCTAGTGTTATGAATGTCTTGTGCAACTACAAAAGTGAGAAGAACATGAGAAAGAAGAAGATTACAGGTACTGGTGGCAGCCACAATATTTCAAATGGTTCTAGTCTTCCGGAAGACATCATCATCGACATCTTATTAATGTTACCAGTAAAGTCTCTCTTAAGATTCAGGTGTGTATGCAAGTCTTGGAACAGTCTTTTCAAAACCCCTAAGTTTGCTAAATTCCAGCTTGATTACCCTTTGAAGAATCGTAATGATGGTATCCTAATTGAGTCTGGTAAAAATATATGGTATCTTAATTACGATTCATTATCCTCGGATTCATCAACATTATATAACAAGCTTGTTCATATTGCTTATCCATTGGAATATGAAAAGAAAGAAATTGTAGGTTCTTCTAACGGCCTGGTTTGCTACGCATCATCCAAGGAAGACATTATTATCATTTGGAATCCGTTTACTAAAGACTACAAGAAAATACCCACACCACCACGAATACGAAGCGACCAAGTGCACAGGTATGGATTTGGTTATGATTTGAAAACTGAGGATTATAAACTCATGATGTATGGTTTTGGTGCATACTTTCGTATCCATCTGTATTCATTAAAACTAAATCGCTGGAAAACAATCACGGACATCCCATTTGAAATACCTTGCAAGAAAATTGTTCTCTTCGAAGGAATTTTTCATTGGATGGAAGGAGGCTTTCCAAACCCTAAAAGGATAAGTTTTTTAGATACTGCCGATGAGACAGTGAAACATATTCTACTACCCAAACATTTTCAACACAACTTTAAAGAATTACAAGCTTGTGTCTTGGGAGGTTGCCTTTGCGTAATTGGTAGGGATGTCGAAAAAAACACTAGCGAAGTATGGGCAATGAAGGATTACGGTGTAGCAAATTCTTGGACTAAAATATTCACTGTCATCCGGGGTAAGCTATTATCAGGGCTTCAACATTTGGACTTGAAGCAGTATTTCAAGAATGATACGATTTTGGTACATTATGATGAATACTATAATTCAGCTTATTCGTATGATCTCAACCATGAAGTATCCAGTAAACTTGTGATAGGTAGTATTATGCCAGGGTTCCGAACATGGCCGTTTTTTGGGAGCTTAGTTTCGCCTAATAGAGTACTTGTCTTGGGAGACATCAAAAGGTGAATATTTTCTTTCGATTGTTTCTTTGATTTAATGGATAAGGGATTTTCAGTTTTCTTCCATTTTTGTTTTTGTTGTTTTTGTAACTCATACAAAAAAAAAAATTGATAGAAAGAGAGAATTTTATCAATCAGAAGAAAGAATGTACGAAGGCTACAAGAGGTAAATACAAGGGATATTTAGACTTTGGGTCTCAACTTTGTGACCAGCTTTGAGTTTGGGTCCTGTGAAAATTTTAATTAGAGTTTGGGTCTCAGGACCGTCATTGACCGCGTTGACAGTTATGAAAATAATTATAATTATAATTATAATTAATTTATATTTACTTAACGGCGTCAGTTACCGTCAAACATGTGAAACACACGTGTTATTAAGTATCTCCTGAAACGCATCTGACGGTGCAGAATAGATGTAAACCAACGGTCTGGATTATACATCTGTTACCTGGCTGTTGGACCCAACCTCAAAACCCTATATATACCAGATTTCAATCATATTACTTGCCATTTTTCAGGCAACAACTTTACACCTATGACATGATTTAAGCTCACAATTTCACACATCAACATATATGTCCACAAATATAAAATGAAGAACACGGGAATACAAGAACCGGAGGTAAGTTGCATTCATAAACCAAGAGCTATCTCCATTCAATAATACCCAACTTATTTGTCACTACAACTTGTTCATATTCTCAAAAGAAAGATGACAATGTTTCACCTTTATCCCATAGTAAGATGTCCACAAAAAAAACTAACTTGTATGCAAAATAAAAGACTACGAAGAGCTTAAACAAGCCTGATGCATTTAGTTTTCATCATTGGCCCACTGCTCTGGTGTGCCAAACCAGTCCATCAACCTCCTACTTCCCCTTCCAGATGATGATGAAAATATACCACCACCTCTTGTCACTAGGCCACCTCCTCCGCGACCCACTCTGCCACCCCCTCTGCCAGTATTGAATACCTATAGCATTGAGTAACAAGAAATTGTAAATTACAAAAAATGACAAACAACAAGAAACTATAAGTTATAAAGAATGACAAGCGAGAAGAAATTGAGCCTAAATGTTACCTGAGCTAGTGTTGGTTCTCTACGTAGTGTTGGCGGTTCAGCTTGTAATATACCAACACCAACAATCTCTCCATGTCTTCTATGCACAAGCCTTCCCCTTGCGTTGGCTCTAGATCCCCTTCCTCTTGGTCTACCACCTCTTGCATTGATAGTAGCAACTCCTCTTCCAAATGCAACAGTTGTAGATGCTTGAACTTGAACAACAGGTTCAGCTGGTGTAGAAGAAACTCCTCTTCCGCCTCTGCTACCCCTACCACCTCTTCCTCTTTTTGCAGGACCTTGTTCTTCTGGTGTAGTTGAAGTTGATGCAGTGGAAACTGAAGATGGTGCAACAGTAGTTGATGTTGGAGCTGATGTTGTTGCACCGCCTCTCCTCTTTCTGGTACCACCACCTCTAGTCCTTGGTCCATTCCTTGGAGATGATGTTGTAGTTGAATTTGATGCAGTAGATGGTGTTGGTGGAGGTGGAGGTGGCCTAAATGCTGGATTGGGCCTCACATGAGGACCTGTGAAGGTGGCTGGAGCTGCAAAAACAATCCCACCACAAGGCATTTTGATCATAAGCCTAACTCAAAGTAATTCAGAACATACAAAGTCAATGTCCACACATATATTACCTTGATGTTGGTCCTCGGCAGCATCCCCTTTACAAGTTACCCTATTATGACCATACACATAACATTTCCCGCACATATATTTCCTATTATTCCCGCCCTCATCTCTGTCCCTTCTTCTTTGACTTCTAGGTCTACCTAGTGGCCTAGAGCATTTAGGAGGTTTCACCTCCCTAGGATTCTATATACAAATGAATAAGATATGTATAAGAGATATATATAAGAAATGTCATATAAAAAAACAACATTGTTTAAGATTGTTACCACTGCCCATAAAGCTTTATCCAATAGAGGTTCAATAGAAGGAGCGTATAGTTTTCTGTAGGTGTCAACAAACATGTATTCATGGACGTACTGCAAACATAAATGCATTTGACTTAAGTAATAAGTATTCAAACTGCTAAGAGTTAAATGCAAAACATCTTAATTCAGTGATTTAAGTAATTCAGTATGGAGTAATTCAATTTTTCACTTACTTGTCATGGTTCTTTGTTCTGTGATGCACACTTGCACATATACCATGTACACATGGTATTCCACATACTTGCCATGCATTGCAGGTGCAAGTGTGATCCTCCAGGTTCACCACCCACGATATGTCCTTCTTTGTATCAGAGACCGACCAAAGATGCTTAGTTGATGGTTGTTTAGTGAACTCGTGGCTGAAGTACAAATGCTTCTTCATGATATCTGTCACTCTAGGGACCACACCACCATCAGGCATTTGTTCACCCACTTGTTCTCTATCAAAGAAGATTCGCATCATAAGCAAATGAAATTTTGCACCAACTTACATACGGGCATCTTCCTATAATCCGAGAATCCATGAGTTGAAAGCTTCACAAAAGTTAGACGTAACATGCTCACACTTTGATGACCTATCAAAATAACATCTTGCCCATGTCTCAAGTGGTTCTCTGTCAAACCACTCAAAAGTGCGAAGGCTTTGCCTCTTTAAGTCATCCATCCAAATTTTATGACCTACTTCAGAGAATGACCTTCTTTGCTCTCCATACAATAAACTCTAGGTTCTTACCAAGATGTGATTTCTTAAAATTCTTGTAAAGATGTCTAAAGCAGTACCTATGACTGTGATTCACATCACTAAAATTTCTTGAAACACCTTCAATCATCCCCTTTTGTCTATCACTAATGAAAGTCAGAGCCGTTGGATGTTTCTTTAACTCTTCAGCCATTATACTCAGAAAATATATCCAACTTTCTTTACACTCTGACTGACAAATGTATATCGCAATAGGAAATAAACCATTGTTGCCATCAAGAGATGTGATTTCCAACAATACACCACCATATTTACAAGTTAGATGACATCCATCTAGTCCTAGTATAGGTCTATTTTTCACAAACCCATCTAAAGACACCCTGTATGCAATACATAATGACACAAATCTTCCTGTTACAGGGTTTGTTTTCAATTTAACTATGTTCCTGCTATTCTCTCCCTTAATTTGATCACATAGAGCAGGAAGTAAAGAATAACCTTCTTCATAACTACCCATAATTTTCTCATTACACAAGTGGAAAGCATGCCATGAAGTAAAATAAGAAATATCAACTTTATGATTTTTCTTCACCTCAGTTATAAAGTCTCTGGGCTTTTAGTTAGGATGGGCCTTGTAGCATTCCAACATCACCTTGGTTACCCATCTTGCATTGGCTAATGGATGATTGAATCCATGTGTAGACTCACAGGTGTGAATGAAATGACCTGAAATTTCAAACACCACAAAGTCAATCTCAAAAGTAGGACCATCTCCACTAGTAGTCAATTCAGGATACTCATAAAATTCAAAAACAACTACAAGTAATATGAAAAGTAGAGAATCCATTACAGTTCCACTAGAGACTGAACAAGATAATTAACATGAAATGAAGAAGTATGTCAAGCTTATAAATGTAAAAATGTAGAAATTTAAAGAGAAGCAAATTGAGTTACTAACTTTGATTTGCATTCAAATGTTTGCCCATCAGGTAGTACGGAGCAGTAAATCTTCCATTCACAAGTTTCATCCTTGCATCTATATGATTGAACCTTTTCCTTGTTCTTCTTTTGTACCATACAATAATTCATGTCAAGTGCTAGATCCTTCAGATAATCCTGTGCAATGTTGTTTGCTCAACCATTCTTTGCCTAACAAATAGCTTCTCCACAAACTCTTGCTTTTCGGATAACTTGAAGTCGCCATCAATCTTTCGTGGTATCTTCAACGAACTCCTTGAATTCAAGGGTTGAATTTAACGTTTCTTGAATCTTACCAAAGTGAGCTCAATCTCTTCATCATCATTTATCTAAGGTTCATGTAAGAGTTCCACATCTTCACTATCATAGTCTTCATCGTGTATATCTTGTTCCTCCATATTGACTGTCTCACTAGTATTGTATGTACTAGCAAATAGTTCATCATCATCAACCTGTGAACAAACTTCACTACTTTGCAATGGGTCTACAACACCAGATGCTTGACTTCCAGTCGTGCTTGACTCAACTTGACAGCTGCCTTGTGTTGCAGTTTTATTCGGGTACAGAATAGGAAGGAAGTCCAAGTCCTCTTCAGGTCTATAGTCGGGCATTTTTTCCAAATTAGGATGCTCGGCTCTTTTATATTTTCCAACAAGATATCCACCTCTAGTGGGATAATATCTAAACGAGTCATCCATGGTACCTGCATTTTTATACACACATACTTGCATTAGTTACCCAACAATGACTCAACAACACACAATAATTGATCCAAAAAAAAAAAAAAATCACAACCACAGTACTTGTAGTACAACAACACATCAACTTCTATTTGAGTTCTTTAAATTATTAAAGGCAAAACAAGGACCACAATAAAAACTCTTCCATCGGTGAAGTAACTATTCTATGTACCCTTTTTTATGTAAACATCACTCGACAAAAGAAGAGAAATAATCTAAATAAAATCTAAATAAATACTTGAAACAGAACAAAACCCTTAAAGACAAAGTGAAAAACAAAAGTCATCAATTAAATTAGTATCCTGTCATAAAATCCATAGACATTAATCACAACAACCCAAAAAAAAAACCAAATCAATGGGTCTACAAAACCCCCAAAATGTAACTTTTTACTTACCTCAAATCGGATTAATCAAACAAGGAATCAACGAGAATCTTGTACAACGACAATAGTAAGACCACTCTCAACTCAAATCGGGTTTAAACACTTATTTCGTGATCGATTTTAGTAAATCACCATTTTTCAAAGTAAAATCGTCTCGGTGTTTTTCTTGTGACGAGGAAAACCCTAGAAAAATGGTTAGTTTTCCTCTTCTCTTCGATATTTAGTTAGGTCAAATTTTTTTTATCTTGAACCGTCAATTCTAGGGCGTTCTCCTCCACACACGTGTAAATGGTAGGTATAGTTAGTAAATAAATATAAATGTTAGATTTAGTTGGTCATTTCCCCTTTTAACCGATTCATAATCACAACGCTTGATCAATGATGATCCTGAGACCCAAACTCTAATTAAAATTTTCACAGGACCCAAACTCAAAGCTGGTCACAAAGTTGAGACCCAAAGTCTAAATAGCCCTAAATACAAAATAAACTGTCCTTCAACCAAAGAGAGCATGTCCCCAATTGTAAACTGGAAACTCTATCAATTGGTCGCTTCCCTTATTCTAAGCTGTTGGAGAGCTTTAAAAGTTTGTGTAAGTGGCAAGTACTACTAGTTGTCATGGGATTTTTTTTTAGTTGACGTATGATGATCACGGCATAGGTTTTAGGATCATCAACTGATGATACTATAATTTTATCTGGCCTTTCCCAAATTATGAAATGTAATTAGCGAATCACTCAGAACTAAAGAGAAATTGAATCCCAAACATAAACTCTTTTGTAATTAGCGAATCACTCAGAAGTAAAGAGAAATTGAATCCTCAGGTGTTAGTGCGTGCCTTTTGAACAGGTCAAGCCGTATGTGATTAGACCAACACATTTGAAAGTGCCATTTGCAGTTCTTGAAATCCTTTCCACCTGGTTGGAATGATGCTCCGACTTTGCTTTAGTAACATGCAGATGTATTATTGTTATTGTTGGTAGGTCGGACAAAGAAGAATTAAATTAGGAAATCTGTTGGTTTAGGAAACTATTGCCTGTGTCCTTAGTATAGTAACTTAAGATGTTTGTTTTTTAGAGTTAAGTTAGAAAACCCTATAGTTGTAGGAGAAGTAATCCTTAATAAGGACTGTGTCCTGGTCCTATTGATAATAAATAGCCATACAGAGAACCTAATAGATACACACCAGAAATCCTCTTCTTCTCTTCTAATATCTAACATTGCTTGTTCCTTGTCTTGTGCGTGCGAGATTAAACTACCCCTAAGGTCCCTAACAATCGGCTAATTCCTGAAAGCATCGTCACTCTTACGTCAAAGATATCAAAAATATTTAGTGAAAGAATAACAGCAATGGTTTGTAAATCCGGCCAATCCTGATTTAGATTTTCATAATTCAATTTCTTTTTGTTTTATACCTTACGAACGGAAGAGGACTTATGAACGCATGCATTATAGTTTCTGAAGTTTTTTTTGTTTGTTTTTTTCTTTTCTGAAGCTATAGTATTTGATATTAGTATAAGAAATATTTGTATTTTCAAATCTCTAGCTAGCCAACTTAAGGGACTAATTGCTTTAAATGGTGAATACGCAGAGTAACAGACATCATCGTTGGATAATCGGAGTGAAAGAAGTGGCTTTCCTTATTAAGTCGAGTGTTATGAATGTATTGTGCAACTGCAACAAACCGAAAGTAATGAAAAAAGAAACAAAGAAAGGTGAGAAAAATATGAGAAAGAAGAAGATTAGTGGCGTGACAAATTATTTCAAATTGTGCTAGTCTTAGGAAGACATCATCATTGACATCTTAATAATGTTACCGATAAAGTCTCTCTTAAGATTCGATTGTGTATGCAAGTCTTGAGCAGTCTTTTGAAAACCGCTAATTTTGCCAAATTCCAACTTGAGTACTCTTTGAAGAATCATAATGATGGTATCCTAATTGACTCTGCTAAAAATATACGGTATCTTGATCACGATTCATTATCCTCGGATTCATCAACATTATATAACAAGCTTGTTCATGTTGCTTATCCATTGGAATATGAAAAGAAAGAAATTGTAGGTTCTTCTAACGGCCTGGTTTGCTACGCATCATCCAAGGAAGACATTATTATCATTTGGAATCCGTTTACTAAAGACTACAAGAAAATACTAACACCACCACGATTACGAGGCCACCAAGTGCGCAGGTATGGGTTTGGTTACGATTTGAAAGGCGAGGATTATAAACTCATGGTGTATTGTTTTGGTGCACACTATCGTATCCATACGTATTCATTAAAATTAAATTCTTTGGAAAACAATCACGGCCATCCCATTTGAAATATCTTGCAAGAAAATTGTATTCTTGAAGGAATTTTTCATTGGGTGGAAGAAGGTTATTCATACCCTAGTAAGATAAGTTATTTAGATACAAATGGATGAGACAGTGAAACATATTCTACTACCCAAACATTTTCTTGAAGAACCGAAGTGTGTGTCTTGGGAGGTTGCCTTTGCGTAATTGGTAGGGATGTTGAAAACAACATTAAGGAAGTATGGACTATGAAGGATTATGGTGTAGCAAATTCTTGGACTAAAATATTCATCTCTAGGAGTAAGCTATTATCGGGGCTTCAACATTTGGACTTGAAACGGTATTTCAAGAATGATGCGATTTTGGTACATTATGATGAATACTACAATTACCTTTATTCGTATGATCTCAACCATGAAGTATCCGAGAAAACTTGTGATAGGTGGTACTATGACGGGGGTTAGAACATGGCCGTTTCTTGGCAGCTTGGTTTCGCCTAATTAGAGTACTTGTCTGGGGAGGCAACAGAAGGTGCATATTTTCTTTCGTTTGTTTCTTGATTTTAATGGATAACCGATTTTTAGTTTTCTTCCATTTTTTGTTTTTGTAACTCATAAAAAAGATTGATAGAAAGAGAGAATTTTGTAAATTAGAAGAAAGAATGACTAAACGAGGTAAATAAAAAATACTCCCTCTGTTTTTGGAAAAGTGATACTTTCACTTTTTCAATTTAGCCTAAAATGGAAAAGTGGAAGTATCTCTTTCCCAGAAACGGAGCCAGTAAAATTTTACCAAAAAGAGCATGTCTCAATTGTAGATTGAGCTTGAGAAAATAGTATTGCCTAACCCAAGATTGTCTCTTGAAGGAAAACTACACAGCAGATGAAGTGAATTTGCAAACAACATTGTCTCTTGAAGGAAAACTATATAACCAGCACATAGCTAAAGCATTAACAGTAGTAGGGGAAGTCCATGCCCGGTTAGGAAATGTAATCATCACAATATTATATGCGCTACCTTGCGATGAACCTAGAGATGATCTGAAGTTTCATTAGATTGGAAGACGAATTAGCCCGAGATTGGGACTGGTGTTTATAATAATGGCGGAGTTAAGAGGGGGTTCTTTGAATTTTGATATTGGTGTTGTTGATAACTTGCAGCGTAATCAGTAACAAAGAGCAAGAAAGTTGAGTTTAGGCAAAACTTGTAATTGCAAAATAATATGTTGATTACTAGCTAGGCACTAGGCAACCATATTTATACGTATTTCAAATTGTATTGCTACGTCAATAATGCAAGTTGTACTGGTCAAAATCTTCGTCATAGATAGGCTTAGTGGCTTATGATGGGTCATAAACATTAGACAATAAGAAATTCAGGCATATGCTTCTGATGACTTTAAAGGATTTATGCATCTATGGGAAAAAAAGTATGACAGCGATGTTACCTATACGTTTTCAAACCAGTTGGTTTCGTTTTTGCAGCTAAGTCTCGTCCACATGGAATAACCCAACAAATGTGCTGCCTTCGCAAGGACCATAGTCTTCATCTTAAGTAAAAGGGAACATTATCTATATACCCCTGAGGTGTATTGAAAAATACCCTTTCAAACTTAATATATACCCATAAGCTTAATACATTACTAAAATGTCCTCTTTTATATAGAGTATATATAAAAACATTACCGCTAATCACTATTAAAAAGAAAAAAGAAAGAACAAAAAAACTACATTTACTGTCCATCCCCATTGACCACCATCGCCAACAATCACCACCACTGTCTACCGCCGCCGCCGCCAACCATCACCGCCAACTACCACCCCACCACCACCACCACTGCCTCCAACCACCACCACCAACAAACAACCAGCACCACCACCGTCATCCACCACCGCCGCCGCCAACCACCACCGCCAACCACCACCACCGACCACCAGCGCCGCGCCGCCAACCACCACAGCCACAAAGTCAACTAGCACAAAGTTGTTCAAATACTTTATAGTGAAGCAAACTAGCACAAGTTGCTTCCATATATTGTCAAGTTGCTTCCATATACTCTAGTAAAGGCACCTAGCACAAAGTTGTCTCCAAATAGAGGTAACTTGTTCAAGTTGTCCCCAAATCTAGAGGCAACTTGTTCAAGTTGTATCCCAACATGGAAGCAACTAGCACAAGTTGTCTCCAATGTGTACACAAATTAGTGAACCTGGCGTGAGTCGAACACACATTTCCTGACGTGGAGTTAGTCATGCTACCATTGCACCACAGATTCATCGCAACTGCTGTAAGATGTATGTATAATATAATTTCAGATGCATGAATGGACCTAAAATCATAACCAAGTTTCCCCTAAGCTTAATCAACTAGCTCATGTTTCCTTCAAATATGGAATCAACTAGCTCAAGTTGCCTCCATAAGTGAAAGCAACTTTGTCAAATTGTCCCCAAAACTCTAGAGCCCCAAGAATGAAATTCGAGAAAACTAGATAAAGTTAAAACTACGGTTAATCCCAAGCCAAATAGAACCATGTATGTTCTTGGCGAACTAGGTAAACTCAAGAATCAATAAATAGTGATTGTACACCACACTTCAAGTGTAAAGAACCTAAAGCAACATGCTTTTCTTTCAGCTTAGTAATGATTGCAATTATGGAAGTAAAAGATTCAACTATATGATTAACTCAGCCACAGACCAGTCGAGAAAAAAGTTACCTGCCAGACAAGTTTTGGAACACGAGACTCACAGGTGAAGTCGCACATCTTAATTTCAGAGTCAAGTGATATCCAGTGGACAATCGATACATTGATATGAGCTTAAATGAAACATTAGTTAATCAATATGCCTGAATAAGTGTCAAAACCATGCCTTTGCTAACTAAATTACAGATATGGAGTTAAAAATGCGACGCAAATTAATATAAACTAGCTACTTATAGCGCCCCACATCCGCCCTGAACATACAGTTAAAGTAACGACTTGTTTTTTGCAGGCTACAGATGTATGTGTATATGTATCTTTTTATGGGTAAAAATCGTTTCTGCCGATTTCGGTAAATTCGGTAGGTGAGTGAGAAACTGGTTCAAACCCTAAACAAATGTGCTGCACGTGAGCACTTTATAGATTCGAGAGATCAATCTGTACAAGTCCGGCCTAAACCAAGAAATGGTCGTTCCAGACTTGCTTCGGTCACAAAGTAGAGGAGAAGGGTTGATTTGGGGAGGGAAGCAAAGAAAGGTGTTGAGGAGAGTAGTATCTCGACTTGTATCAGAAAGTAGAAGCTTGGGGAAGCTTGCAAGAGGTGGAAGCTTTTGGGAGAGCTTGCAAAGTTGCCTTTACGAGAGTGTAGTATTTTTCTCTGGCCGAGACTTGTTATGCAGTGGAAATAGGTAAGACCTATTTATACAAGTCGAGATTAAAAACGTACCATGGCCTCATGAAGGAAGAGAGTAAAGGGTGAAATAATGGGAGGAGGTGGTAACCGCATGGTTTAATGGGTGAAAACGTTTTCACCATTATTTCCTCTTTTATTTGACCGTTTTATTCCTTTTCACGCTTTCTTAATGTGAGCGTAGTGTCGTGCATCTTTGTGACCGCCAAACCAAAACCCTAAAGAAGTATCCCTAGTTTGTGTTGATGTCTCGAGTGTTGGTTGCATCTTGAGTGCAAGTGGCGCTGCTAGTGGTGCGTGTGGCATGTGCTAATGGCATGTGCGGAATGCCTTGGTGGTAGGTTGCACGGTTTGCAAGTTAGGTTACCAGCGTGTGGATTTGGCATATGCCAATGGCATGTGCGGAATGCCTTGGTGGTAGGTTGCACGGTTTGCAAGTTAGGCTACCAGCGTGTGTGTTTGGCATGTGCCAATGGCATGTGCGGAATGCCTTGGTGGTAGGTTGCACGGTTTGCAAGTTTAGGCTACCAGCGTGTATGTTTGGCATGTGCCAATGGCATGTGCGGAATGCCTTGGTGGTAGGTTGCACGGTTTGCAAGTTTAGGATACCAGCGTGTATGTTTGGCATGTGCCAATGGCATGTGCGGCCATGTTGACCTAGTTGCAAGTCTTGCAAGCCTAGGGCGCTACATTTGGCGTGGGCCAAAGGCATAGCGTCTTGGAAATATGGCTTGCGACACGTGTTGGCATGTGCCAATGGCACGTGCGGCCATGTTTACCTAGTTGCAAGTCTTGCAAGCCTAGAGGCGCTATATTTGGCGTGGGCCAAAGGCATAGCGTCTTGGAAATATGGCTTGCGACACGTCTTTGGCATGTGCCAATGGCACGTGCGGCCATGTTGACCTAGTTGCAAGTCTTGCAAGCCTAGGGCGCTATATTTGGCGTGGGCCAAAGGCATAGCGGCTTGGAAATATGGCTTGCGATACGTGTTGGCATGTGCCAATGGCACGTGCGGCCATGTTGACCTAGTTGCAAGTCTTGCAAGCCTAGGGCGCTATATTTGGCGTGGGCCAAAGGCATAGCGGCTTGGAAATATGGCTTGCGACGCGTGCTGGCATATGACAATGGCAAATGCGGCCATGTTGACCTAGTTGCAAGTCTTGCAAGCCTAGGCGCTCTATTTGGCGTGGTC
Source organism: Papaver armeniacum (assembly GCA_023531295.1). Classification (NCBI taxonomy): domain Eukaryota; kingdom Viridiplantae; phylum Streptophyta; class Magnoliopsida; order Ranunculales; family Papaveraceae; genus Papaver; species Papaver armeniacum. Next base: position 768,251 of record JAJJWW010007526.1, read on the forward strand.
AAAGGCATAAGGGCTTGGAAATATGGCTTGCGATACGTGTTGGCATGTGCCGATGGCACGTGTCTGGCCATGTTGACCTAGTTGCAAGTCTTGCAAGCCTAGGGCGCTATATTTGGCGTGGGCCAAGGCATAAGCGGCTTGGAAATATAGCTTGCGACACGTCTTTGGCATGTGCCAATGGCACGTGCGGCCATGTTGACCTAGTTGCAAGTCTTGCAAGCCTAGGCGCTATATTTGGCGTGGGCCAAGGCATAGCGGCTTGGAAGTATGGCTTGCGACACGTGTTGGCATGTGCCAATGGCACGTGCGGCCATTGTTGACCTAGTTGCAAGTCTTGCAAGCCTAGGGCGCTATATTTGGCGTGGGCCACGAGCATAGCGGCTTGGAAATATGGCTTGCGACATGTGTTGGCATGTGCAGCCCGGCACGTGCGGCCATGTTGACCCTAGTTGCAAGTCTTGCAAGCCTAGGGCGCTATATTTAGCGTGGGCCAAAGGCATAGTGGCTTGGAAATATGGCTTGCGACACGTGTTGGCATGTGCCAATGGCACGTGCGGCCATGTTGACCTAGTTGCAAGTCTTGCAAGCCTAGGGGCGCTATATTTGGCGTGGGCCAAAGGCATAGCGGCTTGGAAATATGGCTTGCGATACGTGTTGGCATGTGCCGATGGCACGTCACGGCCATGTTGACCTGGTGCAAGTCTTGCAAGCCTAGGCGCTATATTTAGGCGTGGGCCAAAGGCATAGCGGCTTGGAAATATGGCTTGCGACGCGTGCTGGCATATGACAATGGCAAGTGCGGCCATGTTGACCTAGTTGCAAGTCTTGCAAGCCTAGGGCGCTCTATTTGGCGTGGTCCAAAGGCATAACGGCTTGGAAATATGGCTTGCGATACGTGTTGGCATGTGCCAATGGCACGTACGGCCATGTTGACCTAGTTGCAAGTCTTGCAAGCCTAGGGGGCGCTATATTTGGCGTGGGCCAAAGGCATAGCGGCTTGGAAATATAGCTTGCGACACGTGCTGGCATGTGCCAATGGCACGTGCGGCCAGGTTGACCTAGTTGCAAGTCTTGCAAGCCTAGGCGCTATATTTGGCGTGGGCCAAAGGCATAGCGGCTTGGAAGTATGGCTTGCGACACGTGTTGGCATGTGCCAATGGCACGTGCGGCCATTGTTGACCTAGTTGCAAGTCTTGCAAGCCTAGGGCGCTATATTTGGCGTGGGCCACGGGCGCCAGCGGCTTGGAAATATGGCTTGCGACATGTCTTTGGCATGTGCCAACGGCACGTGCGGCCATGTTGACCTAGTTGCAAGTCTTGCAAGCCTAGGGCGCTATATTTGGCGTGGGCCAAAGGCATAGTGGCTTGGAAATATGGCTTGCGACACGTGTTGGCATGTGCCAATGGCACGTGCGGCTATTGTTGACCTAGTTGCAAGTCTTGCAAGCCTAGGGCGCTATATTTGGCGTGGGCCAAAGGCGTAGCGGCTTGGGTGGCATTGTTGCCATGGTGCGCGGGGTGCGGCTTGGTTTGGCATTGTTTCCATGGTGCGCGATATGCGGCTTGGTTTGGCATTGTTGCCATGGTGCGCGAGTGCGGCTTGGTTTGGCATTGTTGCCATGGTGCGCGAGTGCGGCTTGGTTTGGCATTGTTGCCATGGTGCGCGGGTGCGGCTTGATTTGGCATTGTTGCCATGGTGCGCGAGTGCGGCTTGGTTTGGCATTGTTGCCATGGTGCGCGGAGTGCGGCTTGGTTTGGCATTGTTGCCATGGTGCGCGATATGCGGCTTGGTTTAGCATTGTTGCCATGGTGCTTGTGATATATGCGGCTTGGTTTAGCATTATTGCCATGGTCGCGATATGCGGCTTGGTTTGGCATTGTTGCCATGGTGCGTGATATGCGGCTTGGTTTAAGCATAGTTGCCATGGTGCGCGATATGCGGCTTGGTTTTGGCATTGTTTCCATGGTGCGCGGTGTGCGGCTTGGTTTGGCATTGTTGCCATGGTGCGCGGTGTGCGGCTTGGATTTGGAATTAGGGTTACGTATTTGAAAACCTAATCCCGGTATTTTAAAAAAAAAATACCCCCATTAATTATTTACACACGAGTTAAATGCTCTTAGTTAATGTGTTGCGGGTAACACTAGGTCATGGGGTTTTACGATTTTACCCCTTGTCTAAAAACCACCATCAACATTAAGTCCCGGTTTAGCTCGGAGCAGGGGGCTTTGTTGCGAGTAAGCATAAGATGGTGACAAACTATTAATGACAACCGTAAAGAAAATTGAAGGAGGCTTGTCGACCTTTTATAAATAGGATTTGGAATCCTTGCCTCGAAGTAGTTTTGCACAAATCGGGAGAGGTGGCACAATTGGTGGGCCGTGCGGCTTAGGCGACGTTGGGAAGTTGGCGTGAATTGGGAAGCGAGTGGGCTAATTTGGCGGGACAGGCGCAAAGTATAAGCCGTGCGTGCTGTGGTCGGCGCAATTGGTGGGGTCGGTGCAGCTTGGGTGACGTTGGGAAGTTGGCGTGAATTGGGAAACTGAGTGTGCTAGCTGGTGGAACCGGCACAAAGTGTAGAAACCGTGCCTGCTTGTTGGCGTGACTTGTGCGGCCATTGGGAGGTCGGCGCAATTGGTGGGGCCGGTGCAACTTGGAAACCGTGCTTGCAGGCGTGATTTGGGCGGCATTGGGAAGTCGTACCCTTTGTGGGCCCGTTTCTTGCACGCGTGATTTTGGTGAAAAAGGGAAATCCTTCCCTATTTCAAAGTCTTTCACGCCTATATATGTGTATATATATATATATATATATATATATATATATAAAGCCCCTTTCTCCCCATCCTGCGCTTTATTCTTTCCTCTTTTCATACTAGCGTCAAAGAGAAACCAGCTTCCAGGTATGTCTTTGAGTACTCTTCTTTCTTTTTTTTTTTTTTCACATAGGTATAAACCTTAAGAGTAGGCGCTTCCACAATCCTTGCATATGATTACTTGGCGTGCCTCTTGTAGAAAATATTGTACGTATGCGACCAAGGGAATCTTGCATATATTGTTTGAACCGTGAGAAATATTGCATATATGAATTTTCGGTCTGAAAGAAATATTTGAACCACAGAAGAAAATCTTTGCGTGTGTATTTCGAACCCGTAGAGAACCACTGTATGAATCCAGAAGAAGAATGTTTGTTGTTTATGCTTCATATGACTTGAACATAGGAAATATTGTATATATGATTTTGCTTCTTGAAAGAAGTATCACGTGTGATTTTGAACCAATAGAAAAATGCTCCATATATATTTTTGAACTAGAAGAAGGATCTTGTAGGCACACTTGTACCCGTATAGAATGCCGCGTATATAGTTTGAACCCGAAGAAAATCTGCGTATATAGTCTTGAACCGAGTAAAATACCGTGTATATAGTCTTGAAACCGAATAAAATACATGTATATAGTCTTGAACTGAATAAAATCACGTGTATATAGTCTTGAAACCGAATAAAATACGTCCTCCTTCCCCTTTCTTTTTTTTTTTTTTTTTTTGTTGGGTACGATTATGTGTCGGGGAGATAACTTCGTCTTTCTCCATTTGTTTTGTGCTGAGATATCTTATTACCAAATTGTTATGAAGGAATTCGATAAGATGTTACACGAACCACATTTCACTTCGTCGAAGGATGCTCATAATTCCAAACCAGAACACGAGATGATGAATTCTTCACTAGAGCCCTCGCCCCTGCTCGGAAGAATCACCCGGTTTCGTGCCAATTTTGCTAACCGGTGGTGAGGATGACGAGGAAGACACGTTCGGTTCGCCCGAGAGCACCATTCGGTTCTGTCTTCATAAAGGGGTATATTCCTCTTCAACATTGACTTCGGGATGTGTCAAAGTCCATTGCGTTATTTTGACGGATGGGTTGAGTTCATGGTGAGCGAAGCGTATAAATACCAACTTGACTCAAACGCAGGTCATTGATCTTTGTCAAGACTTGATAAATCTCAGTTAGGAAGGACATCCCGAGGCTTGGTTGCTTTCATCTCAGATGGTGTTCGGACACCCATACAATCATATGTAGATGGGGTGAGATAACTTTCTCCTTGGAGAGTGTGGCTCTCTTCTTTGAATCTTAGAGTGGCTTGGGAATCTTAGAATCCAATTATCGAAAGTGAGGTGAAGATGCGGGATGACCCTGGCCACTAAGTTGGGGATTTTGCTCGGAAAGACTCCATTGCGAAGTCGAAGGATTCTGCCGGAAAGAGGATGAAAGGTGCCCATACGGTTGGTGGATATCTCAATGGTTTTCGGACGAGTTGGAGCTGAGCAAAAGCGGTGATCTTCATGTATGACATTTTGGCTCTCTGGTTGTCGAGAGACATTTTTGATGACGGTTCTGGCAAGAAAGGAATAAGGCAGGAGCTGTTAGAGATTCTTTGTGAAGTTGGCATAGGGTGAAGTTCTTCCCATTGGCAAGTTTGTTCCTTGGTTCCACTGTATGTGCATCCGGATCACCTAGTTGCGAACATGCAAGTTTCGAATGGTTTCATGAAAGTGGATTCATATGTGCACGTTGCTTTTACCCAAGTCGGCTATGGGAGCACTTCGAGAAGTATGCTCCGAAACCATTGCCTTCGCTTCCCGTGAGTTGGGGGGCTCTCGAATTCTTCGATGGGTGAACAGGCGTCAAGAGTTGGCGTGAGCTTGGTTAGTTTTCTTGATAAGTTGCATGAAATCAATTTTCGTCCATGGGAGCCGGTCCATAAGTCGGTGACTCAAATTGACACCTTTGCTTAACTCCGCTCACGTCTTTGTCTTCGATGACTATTTGAGTGTTGGTGAAAACTGTTCATTGAGCTGCTCACCGGTTATATCACAGTCTTTCTTCGTGGGGTCTTTCCGGATAAGCTGCTTATAATATTGACCGTGCCGCTCGTCATATGGGTTTTCGATCAAGGGTGCCTCTTGTTCAGGTAGGTGATCCCTAAGGATTCATTGCGTGTCGCCCACAGCCTTGATGCCCTTGGGCGGGTATCCGTCTTCCCTTCTTTCAAATGGGAAGAAGTAACTTCGACGACCTTCGGCTATAATGAGTTTTGGTGCGACGAGTTTATTATGATCCGAGATTTTGTGAATAACGTGGTGGAAAACGTTCGTTACAAACCTTCCCAATGCCAGTTTTGAAGAAGTATCAATGTTGAGGATCCCAAGCGAAAGTTGCCTATCAATTCGGAAAGTCCCGGCCGAAGAACGGTGAACGAGGAATCGTCTTTGGCGGGTTCAGGACAGTTTCACAAGATCCTCCCACGGCTCTTGTGTCTTTCGGTTCTTCCGATAACCGGGTATGTGTCGCCTCTTCATTGGCTTGTCTCAAAACACATGAATTTCAGTGAGAACATGTGTCTTGTTTCCTTCGGGGCCGGTAGTGTTAATGCCGCTGCCCCTTGCGTTGCCGGGGAGGCGGCAATTTCTTCAAGGAATTCCGGCGGCACTACCCATAGCGGTGATGAGTCGGAGAAAGAAGAAAGTTCAACAAGCGAGTGATTCTCTGCGGCAGCTTGGTTCTTCTTCGGGGAAGTGGTTCGGTGAGTTTCGCGCTTCTTTTCCTTCTTCTTCTTGTTTCTTCTTTTGAAAAATGTCTAACTCAAGTTTGCGGGGAGGAATCCGGTTCGGAGGACGATTAAGAGGTGGAGTCACACGAAAACTTGCCTTTGGTAACCACCGCCGGTGACTTGGAGATGGGAGTTAGCCAATTCAGGGCACATCGTGGTTCAAACGGTGGATGATTCTCGATGGTTGTTGTAGTAGACATGGAAGAAGACCCTTTGCGAGTCGTGAGGCCCTTGCAGGCGCCATTTTGATCCCCGTACTTGGTTCCTTATCCGGGTTATGTCTTTGGTTGGCGGTTTTTAGCGTGCCGGCTAAGCATGAGGCGTTGTACACCGAGAATCAGGAGAAGCACGGACATATGGCTACAACCAAGAAAGTCACTAGTCGATTTACGTTGGTTAAGCGTGTGGAAGAGGCTTTATCTTCCATCGAGGATATGCGTGAGGTGACTGGTCACACGTTCCCGAAGACGTTATTGCCGGCGGGAGCACCATCGCGACGTGTGCGTAGAAAAGGAGTTCAACACCGTGGTTTGTGAAGGCCTTGCTTTGAGATCAAAAGTTGAAAGATCACGACAATCGAAAGCCTTTCCGTAGAAATTGCCCGACAAGAGATGGAACTCGAAAAGCTTTCCAAGATGTTGACTATGAAGAGAGCGGCTCTTGAAGGCATAAAGTTGACTTTCTCAAGAAGAAGCGGACTTATGTTGGACGATTTTCCTTGAACGTTTCTCTGTTAAACTTTCATTTAGGTTCTTTTTTTTTTTTTTTTTGAAAGACATATTGGATGTCTGGTTCAAAACTTGATCTTTGATAGACAGCTGGTAGCTTTTTAGGGTATTGGATCATTTCTGGGATGAATGGTTCTGATAATATGACTCTGATTATGTTTTGGCATATGCCAATGGCATGTGCGGAATGCCTTGGTGGTAGGTTGCACGGTTTGCAAGTTAGGCTACCAGCGTGTGTGTTTGGCATGTGCCAATGGCATGTCTTAGGAATTCTTGGTGGTAGGTTGCACGGTTTGCAAGTTTAGGCTACCGAGCGTGTATGTTTGGCATGTGCCAATGGCATGTGCGGAATGCCTTGGTGGTAGGTTGCACGGTTTGCAAGTTTAGGCTACCAGCGTGTATGTTTGGCATGTGCCAATGGCATGTGCGGCCATGTTGACCTAGTTGCAAGTCTTGCAATCCTAGGGCGCTACATTTGGCGTGGGCCAAAGGCATAGCGGCTTGGAAATATGGCTTGCGACACGTGTTAGCATGTGCCAATGGCACGTGCAGCAATGTTGACCTAGTTGCAAGTCTTGCAAGCCTAGGGCGCTATATTTGGCGTGGGCCAAAGGCATAGCGGCTTGGAAATATGGCTTGCGACACGTGTTGGCATGTGCCGATGGCACGTGCGGCCATGTTGACCTAGTTACAAGTCTTGCAAGCCTAGGGCGCTATATTTGGCGTGGGCCAAAGGCATGGCGGCTTGGAAATATGGCTTGCGATACGTGTTGGCATGTGCCAATGGCACGTACGGCCATGTTGACCTAGTTGCAAGTCTTGCAAGCCTAGGGCGCTATATTTGGCGTGGGCCAAAGGCATAGCGGCTTGGAAGTATGGCTTGCGACACGTGTTGGCATGTGCCAATGGCACGTGTGGCCATTGTTGACCTAGTTGCAAGTCTTGCAAGCCTAGGGCGCTATATTTGGCGTAGGCCAAAGGCATAGCGGCTTGGAAATATGGCTTGCGACACGTCTTTGGCATGTGCCAATGGCACGTGCGGCCATGTTGACCTAGTTGCAAGTCTTGCAAACCTAGGGCGCTATATTTGGCGTGGGCCAAAGCCATAGCGGCTTGGAAGTATGGCTTGCGACACGTGTTGGCATGTGCCAATGGCACGTGCGGCCATTGTTGACCTAGTTGCAAGTCTTGCAAGCCTAGGGCGCTATATTTGGCGTGGGCCAAAGGCGTAGCGGCTTGGAAATTTGGGATTATTGCCATGGTGCGCAGGGTGCGGCTTGGTTTGGCATTGTTGCCATGGTGCGCGAGTGCGGCTTGGTTTGGCATTGTTGCCATGGTGCGCGAGGGTGCGGCTTGGTTTGGCATTGTTGCCATGGTGCCTTGATATGCGGCTTGGTTTAGCATTGTTGCCATGGTGCGCGATATGCGGCTTGGTTTGGCATTGTTGCCATGGTGCGCGATATGCGGCTTGGTTTGGCATTGTTGCCATGGTGCGCGATATGCGGCTTGGTTTGGCATAGTTGCCATGGTGCGTGATATGCGGCTTGGTTTGGCATTGTTTCCATGGTGCGCGAGTGTGCGGCTTGGTTTAGCATTGTTGCCATGGTGCGCGAGTGTGCGGCTTGGATTTGGAATTAGGGTTACGTATTTGAAAACCTAATCAGTATTTTAAAAAAAAAATACCCCCATTAATTATTTACACACGAGTTAAATGCTCTTAGTTAATGTGTTGCGGGTAACACTAGGTCATGGGGTTTCTGATTTTACCCCTTGTCTAAAAACCACCATCTACATTAAGTCCGGTTTAGCTCGGAGCAGGGGGCTTTGTTGCGAGTAAGCATAAGATGGTGACAAACTATTAACAATGACAACCGTAAAGAAAATTGAAAGGAGGCTTGTCGACCTTTTATAAATAGGATTTGGAATCCTTGCCTCAGTAGTTTTGCACAAATCGGGAATTTGGCACAATTGGTGGGCCGTGCGGCAAGCGGCGTTGGGAAGTTGGCGTGAATTGGGAGGCGGGTGGGCTAGCTGGCGGGACCAGCGCAAAGTATAGAAGCCGTGCGTGCTGCAGGTCAGGCGCAATTGGTGGGGTCGGTGCGGCTTAGGTGACGTTGGGAAGTTGGCGTGAATTGGGGCCGGTGTGCTAGTTTGGTGGGCAGGCACAAAGTGTAAAACCGTGCACCCTTGGTGGCGTGACTTGTGCGGCCATTGGGAGGTCGGCGCAATTGGTGGGGCCGGTGCAACTTGGAAACCGTGCTTGCAGGCGTGATTTGGGCGGCATTGGGAAGTCGTACCCTTTGTGGGCCCGTTTCTTGCACGCGTGATTTTGGTGAAAAAGGGAAATCCTTCCCTATTTCAAAGTCTTTCACGCCTATATATGTGTATATATATATATATATATATATATATATAAAGCCCCTTTCTCCCCATCCTGCGCTTTATTCTTTCCTCTTTTCATACTAGCGTCAAAGAGAAACCAGCTTCCAGGTATGTCTTTGAGTACTCTTCTTTCTTTTTCTTTTTTTTCACATAGGTATAAACCTTAAGAGTAGGCGCTTCCACAATCCTTGCATATGATTACTTGGCGTGCCTCTTGTAGAAAATATTGTACGTATGCAACCAAGGGAATACTGCATATATTGTTTGAACCCGTGAGAAATATTGCATATATGAATTTTCGGTCCTGAAAGAAATATTTGAACCACTGAAGAAAATACTGCGTGTGTATTTCGAACCCGTGAGAACCACCGTATGAATCCAGAAGAAGAATACTTTTGTTTTTATGCTTCATATGACTTCGAACCCGCGGAAATATTGTATATATGATTTTGCTTCTTGAAAGAAGTATCACGCGTGATTTTGAACCAATAGAAAAAAATGCTCCATATATATTTTGAACCCGAAGAAGGATCTGTAGACACACTTGTACCCGTATAGAATGCCGCGTATATAGTTTCGAACCCGAAGAAAAATACTGCGTATATAGTCTTGAACCAGGAGTAAAATACCGTGTATATAGTCTTGAAAGAGAATAAAATCTTTGTGTATATAGTCTTGAACTGAATAAAATACTGTGTATATAGTCTTGAAACCGAATAAAATACGTCCTCCTTCCCTTTCTTTTTTTTTTTTTTTTTTTTGTTGGGTACGATTATGTGTCGGGGAGATAACTTCGTCTTTCTCCATTTGTTTTGTGCGAGATATCTTATTGCAAATTGTTATGAAGGAATTCGATAAGATGTTACTGAACCACATTTCACTTCGTCGAAGGATGCTCATAATTCCAAACCGAACACAGATGATGAATTCTTCACTAGAGCCCTCGCCCTGCTCGGAAGAATCACCCAGTTTCGTGCCAATTTTGCTAACCGGTGGTGAGGATGACGGGAAGACACGTTCGGTTCGCCGAGAGAGCACCATTCGGTTTCTGTCTTCATAAAGGGTATATTCCTCTTCCAACATTGACTTCGAGGATGTGTCAAAGTCCATTGCGTTATTTTGTGAGATGGGTTGAGTTCATGGTGAGCGAGAAGCGTATAAATACCAACTTGACTCAAACGCAGTCATTGATCTTGTCAAGACTTGATGGAAATCTCCAGTTAGGAAGGACATCCCAGGCTTGGTTGCTTTCATCTCCGGATGGTGTTCGGACACCCATACAATCATATGTAGATGGGGTGAGATAACTTTCTCCTTGGAGAGTGTGGCTCTCTTCTTGAATCTTCCGGTGGCCAGGAATCTTAGAATCCAATTATCGAAAGTGAGGTGAAGATGCGGGATGACCTGGCCACTAAGTTGGGGATTTTGCTCGGAAAGACTCCATTGCGAAGTCGAAGGATTCTGCCCGGAAAGAGGATGAAAGGTGCCCTTACGGTTGGTGGATATCTCAATGGTTTTCGGACGAGTTGGAGCACACGAGCAAAGCGATGATCTTCATGTCATGACATTTTTGGCTCTCTGGTTGTCGAGAGACATTTTTGATGATGATTTGGCAAGAAAGGAATAAGACCGGAGCTGTTAGAGATTCTTTGTGAAGTTGGCATAGGGTGAAGTTCTTCCCATTGGCAAGTTGTTCCTTGGTTCCTGTATGTGCATCCGGATCACCTAGTTGCGAACATGCAAGTTTGAATGGTTTCATGAAAGTGGATTCATATGTGCACGTTGCTTTTCTGCAAGTCTGGCTATGGGAGCACTTCGAGAAGTATGCTCCGAAACCGCTGCCTTCGCTTCCCGTGAGTTGGGGGGGCTCTCGAATTCTTCGATGGGTGAACAGGCGTCCAAGAGTTGGCGTGAGCTTGGTTAGTTTTCTTGATAAGTTGCATGAAATCAATTTTCGTCCATGGGAGCCGGTCCATAAGTCAGTGACTCAAATTGACACCTTTGCTTCTGCTCCGCTCACGTCTTTGTCTTCTGATGACTATTTGAGTGTTGGTGAAAACCTGTTCATTCAGAGCTGCTCACCCGGTTATATACCGTCTTTCTTCGTGGGGTCTTTCCAGATAGCTGCTTATAATATTGACCGTGCCGCTCGTCATATGGGTTTCGATCAAGGGGTGCCTCTTGTTTACCGGCCGGTGATCCCTAAGGATTCATTGCGTGTCGCCCCGACGCTTGAGTGCCCCTTGGCCAGGTATCCGTCTTCCCTTCTTTCAAATGGGAAGAGTAACTTCGGCGACCTTCGGCTATAATGAGTTTTTGGTGCGACGAGTTTATTATGATCCGAGATTTTGTGAATAACGTGGTGGAAAACGTTCGTTACAAACCTTCCCAGCAGTTTTGAAGAAGTATCCAATGTTGAGGGATTAGCGAAAGTTGCCTATCAATTCGGAAAGTCCCGAGGCCAAAGAGCGGTGAGCGAGGAATCGTCTTTGGCGGGTTCGGACGGTTTCACAAGATCCTCCCACGGCTCTTGTGTCTTTGATTCTTCCAATAACCGGTATGTGTCGCCTCTTCATTGGCTTGTCTCAAAACACATGAATTTGGTGAGAACATGTGTCTTGTTTCCTTCGGGGCTTCGGTAGTGTTAATGCTTTCGCTGCCCTTGCACGTTGCCGGGGAGACGGCAATTTCTTCAAGGAATTCCGGCGGCACTACCCATAGCGGTGATGAGTCAGAGAAAGAAGAAAGTTCAACAAGCGAGAGTGATTCCTCCGGCAGACTTGGTTCTTCTTCCGGAAGTGGTTCGGTGAGTTTCGCGCTTCTTTTCCTTCTTCTTCTCTGTTTCTTCTTTTGAAAAAATGTCTAACTCAAGTTTGCGGGAGGAATCCGGTTCGGAGGACGATTACGGGGTGGAGTCACACGAAAACTTGCCTTTGGTAACCACTGTAGGTGACTTGGAGATGGGAGTTAGCCAATTCAAGGGGCACATCGTGGTTCAAACAGTGGATGATTCTCGATGGTTGTTGCCGTAGACATGGAAGAAGACCCTTTGCGAGTCGTGAGGCCACTTGCGGGCGCCATTTTTGATCCCCGTACTTGGTTCCTTATCCAGGTTATGTCTTGGTTGGCGGTTTTAGCGTGCCGGCTAAGCATGAGGCGTTGTACACGAGAAACGGGAGAAGCACGGACATATGGCTACAACCAAGAAAGTCACTAGTCGATTCACGCTGGTTAAGCGTGTGGAAGAGGCTTTATCTTCCATCGAGGATATGCGTGAGGATTTGGTCACATCGTTTACGAAGACGTTATTGCCCATTGGGAGCACCATCGCGACGTGTGCGTAGAAAAGGAGTTCAACACTTCGTGGTTTGTCGAAGGCCTTGCTTTGAGATCAAAAGTTGAAAGATGCAGCAATCGAAAGCCTTTCCGCCGAGAAATTGCCCGACAAGAGATGGAACTCGAAAAGCTTTCCAAGATGTTGACTATGAAGAGAGCGGCTCTTGAAGACGCAAAGTTGACTTTCTCAGAAGAAGAGGGACCACTGTTGGACGATTTTCCTTGAACGTTTCTCTGTTAAACTTTCATTTAGGTTCTTTTTTTTTTTTTTTTTGAAAGACATATTGGATGTCCAGTTTCAAAACTTGATCTTTGATAGGCAGTGGTAGCTTTTTAGGGTATTGGATCATTTCTGGGATGAATGGTTCTGATAATATGACTCTGATTATGTTTTGGCATATGCCAATGGCATGTGCGGAATGCCTTGGTGGTAGGTTGCACGGTTTGCAAGTTAGGCTACCAGCGTGTGTGTTTGGCATGTGCCAATGGCATGTGCCGAATGCCTTGGTGGTAGGTTGCACGGTTTGCAAGTTTAGGCTACCAGCGTGTATGTTTGGCATGTGCGGAATGCCTTGGTGGTAGGTTGCACGGTTTGCAAGTTTAGGCTACCAGCGTGTATGTTTGGCATGTGCCAATGGCATGTGCGGCCATGTTGACCTAGTTGCAAGTCTTGCAATCCTAGGGCGCTACATTTGGCGTGGGCCAAAGGCATAGCGGCTTGGAAATATGGCTTGCGACACGTGTTAGCATGTGCCAATGGCACGTGCAGCAATGTTGACCTAGTTGCAAGTCTTGCAAGCCTAGGGCGCTATATTTGGCGTGGGCCAAAGGCATAGCGGCTTGGAAATATGGCTTGCGACACGTGTTGGCATGTGCCAATGGCACGTGCGGCCATGTTGACCTAGTTACAAGTCTTGCAAGCCTAGGGCGCTATATTTGGCGTGGGCCAAAGGCATGGCGGCTTGGAAATATGGCTTGCGATACGTGTTGGCATGTGCCAATGGCACGTGCGGCCATGTTGACCTAGTTGCAAGTCTTGCAAGCCTAGGGCGCTATATTTGGCCTGGGCCAAAGGCATAGCGGCTTGGAAGTATGGCTTGCGACACGTGTTGGCATGTGCCAATGGCACGTGTGGCCATTGTTGACCTAGTTGCAAGTCTTGCAAGCCTAGGGCGCTATATTTGGCGTAGGCCAAAGGCAAGCGGCTTGGAAATATGGCTTGCGACACGTCTTTGGCATGTGCCAATGGCACGTGCGGCCATGTTGACCTAGTTGCAAGTCTTGCAAACCTAGGGCGCTATATTTAGCGTGGGCCAAAGGCATAGCGGCTTGGAAGTATGGCTTGCGACACGTGTTGGCATGTGCCAATGGCACGTGCGGCCATTGTTGACCTAGTTGCAAGTCTTGCAAGCCTAGGGCGCTATATTTGGCGTGGGCCAAAGGCGTAGCGGCTTGGAAATTTGGGATTATTGCCATGGTGCGCAGGGTGCGGCTTGGTTTGGCATTGTTGCCATGGTGCGCAGGGTGCGGCTTGGTTTGGCATTGTTGCCATGGTGCGCGAGGGTGCGGCTTGGTTTGGCATTGTTGCCATGGTGCGCGATATGCGGCTTGGTTTGGCATTGTTGCCATGGTGCTCGGAGTGCGGCTTGGTTTGGCATTATTGCCATGGTGCGCGAGTGCGGCTTGGTTTGGCATTGTTGCCATGGTGCGCGATCTGCGGCTTGGTTTGGCATTGTTGCCATGGTGCGCGATATGCGGCTTGGTTTGGCATTGTTGCCATGGTGCGTGATATGCGGCTTGGTTTAGCATTGTTGCCATGGTGCGTGATGTGCTGGCTTGGTTTGGCATTGTTGCCATGGTGCGCGATGTGCGGCTTGGTTTTGGAATTAGCGTTACGTATTTGAAAACCTAATACGGTATTTTGAAGAAAAAAAATACCTATTAATTATTTACACTGAGTTAAATGCTCTTAGTTAATGTGTTGCGGGTAACACTAGGTCATGGGGTTTTTCGATTTTACCCTTGTCTAAAAACCACCATCAGCAATTTGCATCTTTGTGACCGTAAACAAAACCTAAAAAGCATCCCCAGTTTGTGTTGATGTCTCGAGTGTTGGTTGCATCTTGAGTGCAAGTGGCGCTGCTAGTGGCGCGTGTGGCATGTGCGGAATGCCTTGGTAGTAGGTTGCACGGTTTGCAAGTTAGGCTACCAGCGTGTGTGTTTGGCATATGACAATGGCATGTGCGTAATGCCTTGGTGGTAGGTTGCACGGTTTGCAAGTTAGGCTACCAGCGTGTGTGTTTGGCATGTGCCAATGGCATGTGCGGAATGCCTTGGTGGTAGGGTGCACGGTTTGCGAGTTAGGCTTCCAGCGTGTGTGTTTGGCATGTGCCAATGGCATGTGCGGAATGCCTTGGTGGTAGGGTGCACGGTTTGCAAGTTAGGCTACCAGCGTGTGTGTTTGGCATGTGCCAATGGCATGTGCGGAATGCCTTGGTGGTAGATTGCACGGTTTGCAAGTTAGGATACCAGCGTGTGTGTTTGGCATGTGCCAATGGCATGTGCGGAATGCCTTGGTGGTAGGTTGCACGGTTTGCAAGTTAGGCTACCAACGTGTGTGTTTGGCATGTACGGAATGCCTTGGTGGTAGGTTGCACGGTTTGCAAGTTAAGCTACCATCGTGTGTGTTTGGCATGTGCCAATGGCATGTACGGCCATGTTGACCTAGTTCTTGCAAGCCTAGGGCGCTATATTTGGCGTGGGCCAAAGGCATAGCGGCTTGGAAATATGGCTTGCGACACGTGTTGACATGTGCCAATGGCACGTGCGGCCATGTTGACCTAGTTGCAAGTCTTGCAAGCCTAGGCGCTATATTTGGCGTGGGCCAAAGGCATAGCGGCTTGGAAATATGGCTTGCGATACGTGTTTGGCATGTGCCAATGGCACGTACGGCCATGTTGACCTAGTTGCAAGTCTTGCAAGCCTAGGGCGCTATATTTGGCGTGGGCCAAAGGCATAGCGGCTTGGAAATATGGCTTGCGATACGTGTTGGCATGTGCCAATGGCACGTACGGCCATGTTGACCTAGTTGCATGTCTTGCAAGCCTAGGGCGTTATATTTGGCGTGGGCCAAAGGCATAGCGGCTTGGAAATATGGCTTGCGACACGTGTTGGCATGTGCCAATGGCACGTGCGGCCATGTTGACCTAGTTGCAAGTCTTGCAAGCCTAGGGCGCTATATTTGGCGTGGGCCAAAGGCATAGCGGCTTGGAAATATGGCTTGCGACACGTGTTGGCATGTGCCAATGGCACGTGCGGCCATGTTGACCTAGGCTGCAAGTCTTGCAAGCCTAGGGCGCTATATTTGGCGTGGGCCAAAGGCATAGCGGCTTGGAAATATGGCTTGCGACACGTGTTGGCATGTGCCAATGGCACGTGCGGCCATGTTGACCTAGTTGCAAGTCTTCCAAGCCTAGGGTTCTATATTTGGCGTGGGCCAAAGGCATAGCGGCTTGGAAATATGGCTTGCGATACGTGTTCGCATGTGCCAATGGCACGTACGGCCATGTTGACCTAGTTGCATGTCTTGCAAGCCTAGGGCGCTATATTTGGCGTGGGCCAAAGGCATAGCGGCTTGGAAATATGGCTTGCGACACGTGTTGGCATGTGGCAATGGCACGTGCGGCCATGTTGACCTAGTTGCAAGACTTGCAAGCCTAGGGCGCTATATTTAGCGTGGGCCAAAGGCATAGCGGATTGGATATTTGGCATTGATGCCATGGTACGCAGGTGCGGCTTGGTTTGGCATTGTTCCCATGGTGCGAAGGGTGCGGCTTGGTTTGGCATTGTTGCCATGGTGCGTGATATGCGGCTTGGTTTAGCATTGTTGCCATGGTGCATGATATGCGGCTTAGTTTAGCATTGTTGCCATGGTGCTTGATATGCGGCTTGGTTTAGCATTGTTGCCATGGTGCCTTGATATGCGGCTTGGTTTGGCATTGTTGCCATGGTGCGCGATATGCGGCTTGGTTTGGCATTGTTGCCATGGTGCGCGGTATGCGGCTTGGTTTTGGCATTGCTGCCATGGTGCGCGGGGTGCGGCTTGGTTTGGCATTGTTGCCATGGTGCGTGATATGCGGCTTAGTTTGGCATTGTTGCCATGGTGCGCGATATGCGGCTTGGTTTAGCATTGTTGCCATGGTGCGTGATATGCGGCTTGGTTTGCATTGCTTGCCATGGTGCGCGGGGTGCGTCTTGGTTTGGCATTGTTGCCATGGTGCACGATATGCGGCTTGGTTTGGCATTCTTTGCCATGGTCGTGATATGCGGCTTGGTTTTGGCATTGCTGCCATGGTGCGCGAGGGTGCGGCTTGGTTTGGCATTGTTGCCATGGTGCGCAATATGCGGCTTGGTTTGGCATTGTTGCCATGGTGCGTGATGTGCGGCTTGGTTTGGCATTGTTGCCATGGTGCGCGATATGCGGCTTGGTTTAGCATTGTTGCCATGGTGCGCAGTGTGCGGCTTGGTTTTGGAATTAGGGTTACGTATTTGAAAACCCTAATCTTTGGTATTTTGAAAAAATACCCTATTAATGTTACATGAGTTAAATGCTCTTAGTTAATGTGTTGCGGGTAACACTAGGTCATGGGGTTTTACGATTTTACCCCTTGTCTAAAAACCACCATCAACAGTATCATAATATGATCATCATATAACAAGATACTATCCCAACCATTGTCTCCGCCAGCCTAAAACCTTCACCACATCAGATGTATGTGTATGTGTAACGAGACGAAGTTAACACTGTAAAGAACAAAGAACACATCTGTTAACTATTTTTTGTCTTAAGTAAAAGCGATTAAAAAGGAGACAATTGGATGAGAATTCTCAGTGGTATACAAAAACAAGCTTCTCAAAATTGGAACCAACTAGCTCAAGTTGCCTCAGAATCTGGAATCAACTAGCTCAAGCTTCCTCCGAATATGGAATCAACTATCTCAAGTTGCCTCCAAATGTGAAAGAAACTTTCTCAAGTTGTCCTCAAAAAATCTAGATTCCAAGAACAAAAATGGAGCAAACTACATAAAGTTACTTCATGTCTTATGATAGTTAATATATTGCAACAACATATTCATTTATAAATGCGATAACTATTAAAATTTGAAGGTAGTGGTGACTCACCCAATAGTCCAGCAAAAGCAAGGGGATCAATAGGCACTCCCACCCCTTCGACTGCAATAGGCAATACATTTCCTAGATCATCTGTGTACGGGGCCCTATCACATATTGAATGAAAGAAAGCAATGGGTTGTTATAATAGAATTGAGGCGTTATGAACCTGCAAACTGAAAATCAAGTGTTAAAGCAGATGCAAGAGGATCATCTTGAACAGAACCAAAAAAGAAAGGGTTACTCAGAAACTAGAAATATCTTGACTCATGACTTCGCCCAACTCTCTTAAGAATGATACTAGTCACCAAGACAATCATGTAACTGTGGATAATAACTCAAGCAAGGGGATTTTGTATGACTTACAAAGCATTTTCCCCACCATTGAAGCTGTTGTCTGTGACAAAAGCTATAAGTGTGAGGGCTAATGAAGTCAAGTATACACTAGTTGTAAAGCTGTTATTCTTCTTCATCTTCATCTTCCATCAACCAAAGCCATATAAAAATCTTCAACTTTGATTTTCCAAAAAAATTGTTGACTCTATCAGCAAGAAGAAGACTATAAATGATGTTTAAACTCAAACCCATCATTGTGTTGTGTGATTGATTGTTATGTTAGGTTGGAAATCGAAAATTATGATTTATGTTTTTTTTGGTCGGCAAGGTCGTAACATGCATATCTTGCCGAGCTTTTCATAAGATCCATGGCGGCATTTGTAAATTTTTTGGCAGTAGCGAGGTATTTTTGAAGACGTTGCCGACTTATACCGCCGGCGGGGTATTTTTCTCAACAGCCGGCGGGGTTTTTTTTTGTAGAACTTGCCGACTATTATTTTTCAATAGCCCTCTCATGTGTGTCAAAAAAAATAAAGTCGGCATGTTCTTCATTTAAATACCTTGCCATAGCCAAATATAACTTGACATGGTACTTTCAATGGTAGCGTGGTATTTTCACCCGACCAACGAGTTTTTTTTTGGTAGACCTTGCCGACTAATATTTTTCAATTTCCATCTCCTGTGTGTCAAAAAAATAAATAAAGTCGGCATGTTCTTCATTTAAATACCTTGCCGGCTAAAATTGGTCGACATTTTATTCAAACAAAGACCATGCCGGCCATATATATATATAGCCGGCACCTTATTCAAACCTCTACCTTGCTTGAGCCTTTGACATTTTTGAAAACCAAATTTTTTGATCTTAATCGAACTCACAAGACGGATTAAAGGTTTAATCTACTGAATTTTCATTTTCAAAATTTTTATCTAAACTCAATTAATTAGCCTAATCAGTTTTTTAGTGCTAATTATAAAAGGGCATTTTTGCCATTTTGAAAATATTTGGTTAAGGGGTAACCTCTTTTACTTCAAAATGACCCTAATCAAGCTAGGAAAAAGAAAGCGGCGACCCAGTTAGAGCATCTCCAACAGAGGGTGAAAATTTTATTTTTGCATGACACATAGGATTTTAGGCCTTCATTTACATAAAATGCATCTCCAACAGTGGGTCCTATTAAGTAGGAAGGATGTCAAAATAAATACGAAGTCTTAGAGAAAGTCTTATTTAGACCTTGAGAAAGACCTCCATGTCATCTTTTTAATTGTATTTTAAATTTTTATCTTTAAATAAATTTTTCTAAACCAATAAGAAAAAAGGGAATCAATTTAATCATTATCAAAAAATAACAAATCTTAGAAATATGAGCCCAACATTGGAGATAGTTCATGAACAAAGGATTACTATTTTTGCCACAACCAAATCACCCCATAAATAAGGATTTAAATAAAAATTCCACATAGGATTTTTAGTACCACTGTTGGAGAAGCTCTTAGGTAGGAGGAAGTGGAATAAATTTTGATCTTTATTCGGTTATTTATAATTCCATCCCACCAGGGGCGAGTTTTTTAATCCCCGGTGCTTAGGACGTTGGCTCCTCCGTTGACCTGGATTGTGGGAGGTGAGATAGGGGATGATGGGTTATCTCATCACGCGGCATTTTCTTTATTTTTTTTATCAACTAAAAACCGTAACAAGGGCAACACCGCCTCTCACAGATTTCCTTTTTTCTTTTTCTTTTTAGGTGGGTCCTAGTAGGCCCCACCCTTCGGGAGACCTGCAGGGGCCTGTGAGAGGCGGTTTTCTTTCCTTTGTTTTTTTCTCGGTTTGTCGAGAATTTTTGAACTAAAAAAAAAGCTTTGTATGATTTTTATGACACATTTTGACTCATTATTATTAAAATATTAAATTCAATAAAAAAATAAAGAATTACACAGTTACAATACCTTAGCCCATAATGAACCGAGTTCTAATACCCTAGATCATCGCGCACCATTAGAAATTAGAAAGCACATTGGACGCTTACAAGATTGCCAAGACATGTTATAGATATTCATATTCAGTTCTTATTAACTGACCTCTTTTATCATGTTAATTGTCTTTGATGAATTCCCGTCTTTTGACGGTCTTTATTTTCTTCCTACATATATAAGAATGCATGTTTTTCATCTTACGCATCTATATTCCGAAGGTATGGTATCAATTGATCTTAACATGTATTTAAAGCATTTGCACAAGATTAGTATTAAAATGGGATGCAGGTGGAAATTGAACGAGCTTTCTCAAAGGTTTGATGGGTATGGAGAAGCTTCATAGAACCAAAGAAGAAGGAAGTTGGTAGTGGCAGAGGAGGATGAAAAGGAATCCAAAGAAGAAGGAGTTGGTGGTAGTGGCTGGCGGGGATTTCGAGCCTATGGTGGAGCTGTATGCCGTCAGCAAGAAAATCAATATAATCACCATATTGAGTGCAAGCGATATCCTTAGGGATATCAATTGTAAACCTAATGTGACAGGTTACTTAGATATTGTCATGTTCTCACACAGCAACCAGCAACCATGAGATCTTGGTGCCCTTCTTCAGAAACTCCATTCAAGGTATGACATTTTATCTAAATTAAACCATTTGGATCATTTATGTTACCCTAACACTATGATAATGTTCAATATTTGATTTCTTCACTTTCTGCGTGAAGCTGTCTCCCGAGGATGCAGGTAATAATCAACCTCATATTATAGTTACGGGTTTGGATTCTATGGAATAAGGGTGGTAATCCAGTGTGGGCTTGATTTCCTGTAATTGTGGGAGATGTTATGTTTTTTCTAACTAACTTATTGAATTGTGAATCTCTTGATAAATTCACACTTGTTCTTTTCATTCTTTTTTTCTGGGTTGGATATATGACACTGTATGTCATAAAACTCATCTTAGTCTTTCATTACATTCCTCCTTTTCAGGATTCTCATACCTGACAATATCTAACTGAAACGGATGAATCTAATGGTTGGAAGTATTCCACATGTTCTGGACTTTCAGATGATGATCATTCCAAATTTTGGTAATTAGATATATTTTGAATTCAAGGAACCGAAGTATTTTTTTATTTTATTTTCAATTAATTGCGCACCGATTCTTTGTCTAGTTTAAGTGTGCTTCTAAAGGACCTCATCTTTGTTTAGGATCTTAATCATCATCTTGGGAGTGAAAGCACCTCTGTAATCTTTTGGTTTGGAACTTTTGTTTTCCTCCGGAAACCTTTGAGTTTATAAACAATTTGTATTTTCCCTTGAAACGCTCGCCATCCTCGTGGTGCTCATCTAGTGCCTGTTCTTGGATATCTGTTAGCTGGAGAAATGGGGGATACTTTTAGAGAGAAGCTCAAGACTGTTGGTGACATCATTCTCCAGATGCGGGAATTTTAACAAACTGCCACACTTCCAATTAGGTGTTCAAGAAAATGCCACCGTTTTTTTTTCAGAGTTTATAAAATGCCACAACTGTTAGTGTTTCCGTCTGGACCCACCTAATTGGTAAAAGTTCGCTGACCCAGTCAAGATTCTTACACTGTCTATATATAAATGGCTCAAGATTATATTCACGAGATAACTACACGTGTCATGTGTTAATTTACTATCCATCCTTCACAGAGATAACCAAACCAAGGCTTTTACTTTCTCATTTTTTCATTTCGTTCTCTTCGTGTCTCTTTACTAAGCGGAGAAGCTTAGGTTAGAGAAAACTAGGGGTTCTACAGAGGGATTTGGTTTAGGTTGTGAATCGAGTAAAGGGTTTCGGTAAAAGTTCAAGATCTAGAAGAAGAAGAACGGCAAGAACAACCAGGTTGTATGTTTTACTAAAACCTAACTCGTTATTATCAATTTGAAGAAACCCATCTCTTTTTTCATCTTCTTTTTTCTTCTTTTCATTTTGTTACTTAAATCGATGTTGTTGGATGTTAGGGTTTTGAATCGAAGCATGAGTTGATGTTTGGTTTGATTGTTTTTACGATTTTTAATTAGGGTTTAATTTTCTACGAAATTTTTCCGTAATTTATAATTAGGGTTTGATTGTTTCAAAAAAGTTCATAGTGAATCGAAGCATGAGTTCAATTTGAAGTTTTTTTAATTATGGTTTTTAATCTCGATATGTAATGTAAGTAGGGCTTAAATTTTGCGGTTACGTATGATTAGGGTTTAAAATGTTGGATTTGAGATATTAGTGTTTAAATTTTGGGAATTTGTATGATTAGGGTTTAAATTGTTGGATTTCGGTTCTTAGAAATTTGGGGGTTTCATCAAGTTTATTTTATTTGTTTACTTATGATGCGGTGATGAAACATATTATCCATATAGAGACATCGAGCGTGTTGGTTATGGACAATAATATAACCTTGTTCTTCCTCACATGGATAGAGAAAAAATTGACCTCAAGGAATTTGAGCGAGATGTTGAGTGTTAAATTCGCCTTTAAAATGAATTTTCTAGTTTATATTGGATGATAGAACCATGTTTTCCTGAGATTATGGATAGTAATGAGGACTTGTTTAAGTTTTGGGAGCATGCAAAGACACGATGATAAAGGATTTATATGTTTACATTTGAATATATCAAATTTCAATTTGGGA
Organism: Papaver armeniacum; assembly: GCA_023531295.1. Lineage (NCBI taxonomy): Eukaryota > Viridiplantae > Streptophyta > Magnoliopsida > Ranunculales > Papaveraceae > Papaver > Papaver armeniacum. The sequence goes on from JAJJWW010007526.1 coordinate 790,427, forward strand.
ATGACAATGACTTCATTGAGGCTGCAATGGAACAACCAAAGTGATTGTGAATGATGAGACTCCAAATAAGTCCCATAAGAGGATTGCTAAAAAGCCGAGGTTCAAGGAAAAGTGCGCAAGGAGATCACCGAGAAAAGACTGTAAGGAGATCACCAAGGTTGGAAGCTCGATCAAAGGTTGAAAACTCAAATGGAGTATCTAGGAAATTGTTTGTGGATCTGTTAAATGAAGTGGAATCTCGGGGTTATTCTTGCCTTAGTCAAGCCGGTGTTGTTTGTTCTAGCGATTGTACCAATTCAAGTGGTAAAACTTTAACCATGATTATCAGGTTGATGAGTCAACAAGACTGATGAAGTGAACAACAATGATGCGGGGGTCGGCAGGTGAAGACGAGGAGGAGAATGTGGTACTAGAGAACATTACCGTGGATGACTGTCACCCAATTGAAGACCCAAATGCTCCACCAATATATGACAGTGATGAAGAGGATGATATTGATTATGAATATATTGTCAAGACATATAAAGTTGGAGATGAAAGCACTGATTCAAGCAGCAGTGAAGAAGATAATGAAGAAGGTATGAAAGTATTAACCCTTTAATGTTTATAAATTGATATCTATTTCCCCTTTCTTTAAATGTACTAACACTTTGATGTTGTTTGTTGATTGCAGTTGATGGTGGGAGTAATGATATTGATGATTGTACTGAAGAAATAGATGATAAAGATGCCAAACCAAAGTTTGATTACAAGAAATGGAAATTAGACTTCAATATGCACAGTGATGAAGAAGAAGAACCTTTATTCCTTGTTGAAGAAGAGGTGGCTCCTGTTGATCCTACTAAGATTGAGGTAAAGTATGCTTTCAATAACAAGAAGGCATTTAAGAAACATCTTAGGGGTTCTTGTGTAAAACATAATTATCGAGTACAAGGTTTACAAGAGTGACAAAACTAGATTAAGAGTCGGATGTAGGTTTAGGGAAGAGTATGGCTGTGAATGGTTTGTAAATGCTAGCATAAAAAGGCATGAGCCAAATTTTATTGTTAGGAAGGTTAATCTAGAACATACTTGTGTTGGAAATCCAAATAGTTTTAACAGATCTGCCAATCCACGAAGTTCGTAAAGAGGTGGTACATGATAAGTTAAAGGAGACAGTGGGGCCTTAATTCCAAAGCCTAAACATATAGCGGGGAGACTTTTTGTTACTCATAACATAGATATACCATATATTTGTGCATGGAAGGCAAGAAATCTTCTTTTAGAAGATCTGTTTGGTAATTATGAAGATAGCTACAAGGATGTACCCATCTTTTGTGCAATGGTGGCTCATGCTAATCCAGGGTCTGTTGCTAAATACACTTATGGAAAAAAAGGTATACATTATGTTCAGTACATCTTATTTATGCTCTTCCCTTTGTTTATTTGTAAGTTATGCTCATTTAGTTACATAGTTTGGTTACTTAATGTGGATAAGACATTCATGAGCATGACTATTTCATTTCTGCACCAATGAGAGGAGGATTTGAGAATGCGGGAAGACCGGGTTATAGGGTTAGATGCATGCCATCTAACTGGAAAGCGTGGTGGTGTTCTAATGGCTGCAACAACAATTGATGGTCAGAATAATCTTGTACCTTTAGGCATTAAGGTATGTCAGAGTGAAACTAAGGAGAACTGGACTGGGTTCCTCAAGGATTTGGCTCCAGCAATCAATGCACATCATGCTGGAAGAATTACCTTTATTTCTGATAGGCAAAAAGGATTGTTGGAAGGCTGTTCCTAAGGTTTTCCACAGTGCAAGAGTTAGATATTGTTTCGGGTAATTAAGTTTAGCCCCTTGTATGTGTTTTTCTATTGGTTCAAGAACTTGAAAAAGTACTAACTCTTACATTTGCATATGCAGCACTTATACAAGAACCCAAGAAGTACCACAAGGCACCAACCTGGCATGACTCCTTATGGAATGCATGCAAAGCTTACAAAGTAAAGCATTTCAAGGTTTGTGCCTCTTTTTGTGAAAAAATACCCTATGTTTCTTGATTGTTAGTTTGTAGGTTATATATAAAATTGTGATTGTTTTTTCAATATAGGAGCACTTTGATGTATATGCAAAAGAAAATGCCGAGGCTGGTGAATATCTTAGGAAAGAAGATCCAAGTACTTGGTCAGGGCCTATTTTGATCCCCTTAGTTGTTGTGAGCATATGAATAACAATTTCTACGAGTCTTTTAATTCCATGGCTTCTAATATGAGAGATAAACCTATTATCCAACTAGGCATGATGATGGTCGAGTTAGTCATGGGTTTGTTATTTAAGAGAATGGAAGAATCTGCACAAGTGGAATGAAAATGGTTTGGTCCCTGTCCACATTAAATTGATAAATAATATGCTTGACTTGGTTGGAAAGTTTGATACGAAGCGGTGTGGTTGGACAAGTTTATTTAGTAACTAATGTGATCACAAGAAAATATTCACAGTGAATATTGCTTAGACAAACAATGCACTTGTTTGCAATGGCGATAAGGGGATTCCTTGTCAACATGTTGTATGTGCATTAGAATCGTCGTTAGCCAACCGGAAAGAGTAAGTGGTTATTCAATTACTTTTTTGTAGTATTCATTTACTTTTGTTTTTGTAAGTAGTTTGTATTATTTATTGTTCCTAGTACACTGACACAACTTTGTTTTATTGGTTGAACAGTTATTGTGCTCCTTACTATTCTGTGGAATATTATAGGACCACATATGCAGATGCTGTCAAACCATTCAAAGACATAGCCGAATGGGACTGGGAAGATAAGGTAGATTTATAAACTTTTGTATTGAATGTGGTGCATTTACTTTTGAAGATATTATATATTTATTTTCTCTTTTCCCTATTTAAGAATCAAACCCTTTAGGGTTTCATTACTTAACTTTCTCATTTCTTTTCTCTTCTTCTCGAAGCCAACCATGAACATCAACTTAAACCTCCTCATTATGGAGAAAAACTCGGAAGACCAAAGAAAGAAGAGGAAGAGAAGTTATGATGAACTGAAATTGTGGTGAAGAAAAGGAAGTGTGGAAAATGTGGATCTACTAATGGTCATAACAAGAGAACCTGTCTTTGGTGGTGATGTTGGTAAAACCAAAGCTGGATTCAAGCCAAGCACGGAGTATGATGCTGCAACCGCACCTTCACTAGTAGAGATCGGCCCAAAGTAGATCGCAAAGGGTAAAGCCAAGGTGAACAGATCCAAGAGGTACATCATCATTTGTTGGTGAGTCATCTGCGGGACCTAGCACTCAAGGAAGACCACCAGCAGGACCTAACACTCAGGGATCTACACAAGTGTTTATGGGTAAAAATCGTTTCTGCCGATTTCGGTAAATTCGGTAGGTGAGTGAGAAACTGGTTCAAACCCTAAACAAATATGTTGCACGTGAGCACTTTATAGATTCGAGATCAATCGCCAAGCCGGCCTAAACCAAGAAATGGTCGTTCCGGACTTGCTTCGGTCACAAAGTGGAGGAGAAGGGTTGATTTGGGAGGGAAGCAAAGAAAGGTGTTGAGACCGAGAATAATTCTAGGAGAGTAGTGTCTCGACTTGTATCGGAAAGTGGAAGCTTCGGAAGCTTGCAAGAGATGCAAGCTTTTGGAGAGCTTGCAAAGTTGCCTTTCCGAGAGTGTAGTATTTTTCTCCCACCGAGACTTGTTTTACGGTGGAAATAGGTAAGACCTATTTATACAAGTCGAGATTGAAACGTACCCTGGCCTCATGAAGGAAGGGAGTAAAGGGTGAAATAATGGGAGGAGGTGGTAACCGCATGGTGTTAATGGGTGAAAACGTTTTCGCCATTATTTCCTCTTTTATTTGACCGCTTTATTCCTATTCACGCTTTCTTAATGTGAGCGTAGTGTACGCTGCCCATGTTTGTGACCGCCAAACCAAAACCCTAGAAAGCATCCCGGTTTGTGTTGATGTCTCGAGTGTTGGTTGCATCTTGAGTGCAAGTGGCACTGCTAGAGACGCGTGTGGCATGTGCCAATGGCATGTGCGGAATGCCTTTGTTGCGAGTTGCACCTCGAGCGCAAGTGGCAATGCCAGAGCTGCTAGTGGCGTATGTGGCATGTGCCAATGGCATGTGTGGAATGCCTTGGTATTAGGTTGTACGTTGAGTGTAAGTGGCTACCAGCGTGTATTAGGGCCACGTCTAGGTAATGGAAGCTACCAGCGAGCGTGTTGGCATGTGCCAATGGCATGCGTGGCCAATAGGGTCACGGCCTGGTAAGAAAAGCTACCAGTGACGCATGTTGGCATGTGCCAATGGAATGCTTGGCCATTAGGGCCACGTCATGGTGAGAAAAGCTACCGGCGAGCGTGTTGGCATGTGCCAATGGCATGCGTGGCCAATAGGGTCACGACCTGGAAAGAAAAGCTACCGAGTGACGCATGTTGGAATGTGCGACGGCATGCTTGGCCATTAGGGCCACGCCCTGAAAGTGAGAAAAGCTACCAATGAGCGTGTTGGCATGTGCCAATGGCATGCTCGGCCATTAGGGCCACGGTTTGGTAAGAAAGGCTGATGGACGCATGTTGGCATGTGCCAATGGCATGCTTGGCCATTAGGACCACGCCCGGTGAGAAAAGCTACCGGCGATGTGTTGGCATGTGCCAATGGCATTCGTGGCCAATTTGGCCTAGGTTACATGGTTTGCAAGCCTAGGTGCGGCGCTACTTTGGCATGTGCGGCTAGGGCCAAGGTAAGGGTGTTTGGCTTTGCGTGGCGTGACCAGTGTAGCTAGGGACAAGGCAGAGTGTGTTTGGCATGGCGCAGCTAGCTCGGGTTAAGTGTGGCTGGCATGATTTACCGTTGGCACGGAGGTGCGGCTAGCATGGTTGGCATGCTTGGCGCATTTGGTATGGCTGGCATGATTTGCCATCGGCATAGAGATGCGGCTAGATTGGGCTAGGTGTGGTGGCATGATTTGCCATTGGCACGGAGGTGCGGCTAGCATGGTTGGCATGCTTCGGCGCGTTTGGTATGGGTGGCATGATTTGCCATTGGCATAGAGATGCGGCTAGCTTGGGCTAGGTGTGGCGGGCATGATTTGTCATTGGCACGGAGGTGCGGCTAGCATGGTTGGCATGCTTGGCGCGTTTGGTATGGTGACATGATTTGTCATTGGCATGGGAGATGCGTCTAGCTTGGGCTAGGTGTGGGTGGCATGATTTGCCATTGGCACGGAGGTGCGGCTAGCATGGTTGGCATGCTTCTGCGGCGTTTGGTATGGCTGGCATGATTTGCCATTGGCATAGAGATGCGGCTAGCTTGGGCTAGGTGTGGCTGGCATGATTTGCCATTGGCACGGAGGTGCGGCTAGCATGGTTGGTATGCTTTGGCACATTTGGCGTGATTAGCGTAGCTAGGGCCAAGGCAGAGTGCATTTGGCATGGCGCGGCTAGCTTGGGCTAGGTGTGGCATGCATGATTTGCCATTGGCACGGAGGGGAATTAGGGTTTCGTTCGTTGTAACCCTAATTTGAAAAAATACCCCCTATTAATTACTGACTACATGCATTAAATGTTCTAATAAATGTGTCACTGGTGGCATTAGGTTTTTTGGGGTTTTACGATTTTACCTTTGTCTAAAAACACCATCAACAACAAGATAATCAAAATGTCAGTCAGAACTTTGCTGGTATTGGATCTGTCAGCCAAAATCTCTCTGTCACAAAGGGAAAGAAAACCAAGGCTAAGAAGACTGGGAAGTAGAAGTGTGTGTGCTTTATTTTTCATTTTGTTTGTGTTAGATATGTTGTGGACAAGTATGCAGGTGTTGGTTAGTTTTTTTTTTTTTGGCTGCTTTAGACACTGTTTCCTGTCCTGGACATGTATATGTACCGGTAAATCGCTTTTATTTTGATGGATAATCTTACTTTATGAATGGGAATGATATTACTTAAGAACTAATTTTCGTGATTACATGTTAATTGTCTTTTCAAGTTCCTTACATATAGCATTGAGATTGAAACTTGAATAGATAACCCTATTTTTTGCAAAGAATGAAAAGGTGGTCTGAAACCCATCTAAAAGCTTCACAACTGCGGCAAATCGTAAGCAATGTTTTTGTTGTGTTCATTTTTGCATATTCTCAGATACATTGATGATTTGCATTGTTCTTTGTAGCATTCTTGTTTATGCAGTGGGCATTCTTTGTAGCAATGGCTCTCTTCTCCACAAGCACAACAACAATTCTCTTTAGGTAGCTTGATGACCTTGGATTTGAGTGGATCAATGGCAGAATCAAACCATTCAAAGTAGGTGCAGGTAGGATTTGAACACTTCAAGAACATTTCTCCATCTGTTTCTCTTGTGTTTGATCTTAGTAGTTGTCTTATACCATTACAAGGTATATGCTTGCATCTAGAATACATCCAGGGACAAACCTTGGACTCATGACTTCCTTGTTCACATGTTGAACATAGATCTAGGGTAGTTTGCTGTCTAACTTTGCTGCTGCCGGTGCTCTTGCTACTATTACATAACCGAATTCTTACTTGAAGAGTTTATCATTCTTTTGCTCATTTTTATGTGTGATTGAAAAGCTAGTGTGATGAACTTCTGAAAGAAATTGAGTAAAGAAGAGTTTGGGTTCTTCACTACTATATATACAGCTTGAAAATGATGAATATGACAGTTACATGACCGTTATAATGAGGGGTAAAATATGGATCGTCGATTTTTTTCTCTTAGATTCGTTCCACGTGTATTCCGACCGTTATCAAATGTTGCATGTTTTTTTCACGTGCGCCGCCGCAGTCGCGAAAGTTAACTTCGGTGCTCAATCACTGGTTAACTCGTTCCAGTTAACTGATTCAGGGGCTTCAACGTCATTTTAAGCTGTTGATTTAATTCCACGTAAGCACTAACGGATACTAACGCCAGATAACTGTTTTCTCAAAAAAACGTGACGGAAAAAGTCAAGAGTGTGGCATTTTATAAACTCTGAAAAAAACGGTGGCATTTTCTTGAACACCTAATTGGAAGTGTGGCACTTTATTAAAATCCCCTTTTATTTTTAACAAAATCTCAAGAAAGAAAAAACAAGAATACACTTGACAAAACCTGAAATTCTAGCGTATACCAACGAAAAAAGGAGAGATTCATTGATTCGAGATTTAGATTTTTGAATACTTAAACAACCAATATAAATATAAAGGCTTTATAATTTGCACAACTCAAAGCATGGAACGGCATGTCCCAGAAATTAACCTGATTTTGTTATCTCAAGAAAATTGCATCTTGAATGACTGTGACAAGAAACCAAACTAATCAAACCCAATCAAAGAAAGAGAACATCTACAAATAGGCAAATATTAGTGAAATTGTGTAGAGTCGAATCCCTTCCCCAATCATTAGTAAAAAACAACTTCAACGAGAGAATGTGAAAAATAATAATGAAGGAGAAGGATGGTTCCAAAGTTTGAGTCCGATGAATTTACATTTAACTTCTACGATGAGACAAAACATACAATATTTCTTGAATTTATGACATAGCATCGTGATAGATAATCAAACAAATAATGAAACGATGATTAATGGTTTCAACCTGGGTTGTCAATAAAATCACCATGAACGATAGAAAGCACACAAACATTGCCATATTGAGAATTAAATATCCTGGACCCTAACAAGAAAACTAGGTTCACAGAATCAAGAAAACCCATGCAAAAAGTAAAGAAAAGAAGATCAAACTCTAGTTAAAGTTAGAAGCAACCATGGACTCACTTAGAAGTTTATCCAAAGAGTAGAGAAGTGGTATCAAAGAATCGCGAAGTTAAAGTTGCGATTAGGTAAAATTATCCAAATGCGAGCTACAATTTCAAGATTACGCACGCACAAAAAACCGAGCATCATCGAGAGCAAAGAAGATGAAAAATCAAATTCAGGTTGAGAGTTGAGAAAGAAAGAGTAGAAAAGTTTGGTTCAAGCATACCTGACCAGCCATATGGTGCGCGATAAACACCACTTTGCCAACCGTCTAGAAGAGTTGCAGCAACGATCCATGGAGGAGCAGATTTGGCCAAGCTTATCATATGTACATAATACGCAGCCAAAAAGATGTTCCAAAGAGCGGTGAAGCGGTATTAAAGAATCATCAAGTTAAAGCTGCGATTTACTTAAACATAACTACATCATTTAATACCACTTGTCCACTCTCCGGACAGATTTTCGTTTAAGCAAAGAATCCATAAAGAGAGACGAAGAACATCTCCGCAATATTTTATGTCTTTGAGTGAGAGATAGAAAAGTAGAAAACAAGAGGTGCATGTAGTGTTTATATACAACTCATGTCTTCCTTTTCTTTTTGCAGGTTACTAGTTTAGGGAAATACTGTTTCTCAAATTCAAAACCGAGCTCTGGGACTTCTTTTCTAGCAGTATCCAAATTTAATTTGGGAAGCAGCCGAGAGGTTACCAGATAGAGGCTCGGATCCATACACGAGCTAATCCAAGCTATGTTTCCATCTTATGGTAATCCGTCAGCTGGTGAATCGGTGAGGTGATTCACTGAGTTGGCTCAGTCGATTCATTCTTTTAACATTTTAATGAGTTTTCAAACTTATATCTTAAAACAGGTAAAATGGTTAAGGAAAATTACATCCGGAACGAATATAACAAAAAAAAAAAAAATGCAAATTCTTGCCCCAAACTATTACTCCCTCTGTCCCATTATTATGACCTAGTTCAAGTTTGCAAAATTTTTAAGATAAAATTTTCTAAAAAGAGTATTTTTAAGCATACTTTACAGTTATATCCTTATGGATAATAATTAGTGAAATTTTGAAATGATTTATCTCTCAAACTAGACCATGGATGTTCGCAAACTTCATACCATTGAAAAACATTTTAAAACAGTTACGTAACGAATATAAACATGCCTATCAAATTATGCATATTCCTTATATTTATTATAATCAATTAAAATGATAATTTTAGAAATATCTCCTTGTTCATTGATATAGGTCACTTAATAGTGGGACAAAATATAAAAATAATAGGTCACTTAATAATGGGACGGAGGGAGTATAACCAAGTCGAATAAAAACAAAAGAATGCAAAAAAACTTTAACATTAAATGCGAAAAGAAGAAAAAAAAAATGGTCTAGAGGTTGTGGTTTCAAATGGGTTTGTAATAAACTTCTAAGAAAATTTGAGTCACATAATTCTTAACCATGAACGATGGAAGAACAAAATATTCTATTGAACATTAAATATCTGAAGCTCAACATGAAAGCCCAACATTTTATTAAGCACTGAATATCTGGAACCTAACAAGAAAACCAGGTTGCAGCAGCAAAACTCATGAAACCCATGCAAAAAAATATCTGGTCATAAGAAGACTGATCTCAAACTCTGTTGTGATTATGAACGTCTCTTATCAATATATCTACTCATATTAGAAGCTCGGTGATAAGAATAATTTTTCCAAAAAAAATCCATTTTTGTTGCTCAGTGGCTTTAGGGTCCATTACCATTTGGCACAGAAGAAGTTTGAATTCGAGGGAGTATCAATTCCTACTTAAGGGACTGTATTTTATGAACAGAAAATTATATACCTATACATCTTAGGTCTACACACAGAAAAAGTACTCAGATATTTTTTCTTTTAATTTGGTGACACCCATTGCTTTATGCGTTGCTTTATATATACAAGAGTTTCTGGGCATGCGCGTATAAGTTTTATTTTTATATATATAATGGTTGGATCTTGAACAACATGATAATCACAATATGCATAGATATGTTAAAACATAATACCTGATGAAGCCATTGATTGAATCCAAGAAATCCTCCAAGGTCGCAAGCACACCGTAGAATGTAACACAGTGGAATATCTTGGTTTCTCCTTCTTGACCTTTTGTGTAATGAAATGATAACTTTCTCGAACCCTATACTGATGGCTATAGAGTTCCTTTTATAGGTAGAAGGAGGACCAAGGTTCCTAGGGTTTAGAGTTAGCAATCAATCTCGGATAGTCCATCAAGGAAGAGATAATAGGAAATAAGCCCAATAAATGGTAACCAATTGTTTATGGGTAAAAATCGTCGCCGATTTCGGTAAATTCGGTAGGTGAGTGAGAACTCGGTTCAAACCCTAAACAAATGTGCTGCACATGAGCACTTTATAGATTCGAGAGACCAACTGTACAAGTCCGGCCTAAACCAAGAAATGACCGTTCCGGACTTGCTTCGGTCACAAAGTGGATAAGAAGGGTTGATTTGGGGAGGGAAGCAAAGAAAGGTGTTGAGGAGAGTAGTATCTCGACTTGTATCAGAAAGTGAAAGCTTAGGAAGCTTGCAAGATATGAAAGCTTTTTGGGAGAGCTTGCAAAGTTGCCTTTCGAGAGTGTAAGTGTAGTATATTTCTCCGACCGAGACTTGTTGTCCGGTGGAAATAGGTAAGACCTATTTATACAAGTCGAGATTGAAACGTACCTCAGCCTCATGAAGGAAGAGAGTAAAGGGTGAAATAATGGGAGGAGGTGGTAACCGCATGGTTTTAATGGGTGAAAACGTTTTTCACCTTTATTTCCTCTTTTATTTGACCGCTTTATTCCTTTTCACGCTTTCTTAATGTGAGCGTAGTGTACGCTGCACGCTGGTAACCGCCAAACCAAAACCCTAAAGAAGCATCCCCCAGTTTGTGTCGATGTCTCGAGTGTTGGTTGCATCTTGAGTGCAAGTGGCGCTACTAGTGGCGCGAGTGGCATGTGCGGAATGCCTTGGTGGTAGTTTGCACGGTTTGCAAGTTAGGTTACCAAAGTGTGTGTTGGCATGTGCCAATGGCATGTATGGAATGCCCTGGTGGTAGGTTGCACGGTTTGCAAGTTGGGCTACCAGCGTGTGTGTTTGGCATGTGCCAATGGCATGTGCGGAATGCCTTGGTGGTAGGTTGCACGGTTTTGCAAGTTGGGCTACCAGCGTGTGTGTTTGGCATGTGCCAATGGCATGTGCGGAATGCCTTGGTGGTAGGTTGCACGGTTTGCAAGTTAGGCTACCAGTGTGTGTATTTGGCATGTGCGGCCATGTTGACCTAGTTGCAAGTCTTGCAAGCCTAGGGCGCTATGTTTGGCGTGGGCCAAAGGTATAGCGGCTTGGAAATATGGCTTGCGGCACGTGTTGGCATGTGCCAATGGCACATGCGACCATGTTGACCTAGTTGCAAGTCTTGCAAACCTAGGGGCGCTATGTTGGACGTGGGCCAAAGGCATAGCGGCTTAGAAATATGGCTTGCGCACGTGTTGGCATGTGCCAATGGCACGTGCGGCCATGTTGACCTAGTTGCAAGTCTTGCAAACCTAGGGCGCTATGTTTGGCGTGGGCCAAAGGCATAGCGGCTTGGAAATATGGCTTGAGGCACGTGTTGGCATGTGCCAATGGCACGTGCGGCCATGTTGACCTAGTTGCAAGTCTTGCAAACCTAGGGCGCTATGTTGTACGTGGGCCAAAGGCATAGCGGCTTAGAAATATGGCTTGCGGCACGTGTTGGCATGTGCCAATGGCACGTTTGACCATGTTGACCTAGTTGCAAGTCTTGCAAACCTAGGGCGTTATGTTTGGCGTGGGCAAAGGCATAGCGGCTTGAAATATGGGTTTGCGACACGTGTTGGCATGTGCCAATGGCACGTCGCGGCCATGTTGACCTAGTTGCAAGTCTTGCAAACCCTAGGCGCTATGTTTGGCGTGGGCCAAAGGCATAGCGGCTCGGAAATATGGCTTGCGGCACGTGTTGGAATGTGCCAATGGCACGTGTGACCATGTTGACCTAGTTGCAAGTCTTGCAAACCTAGGGCGCTATGTTTGGCGTGGGCCAAAGGCATAGCGGCTCGGAAATATGGCTTGCGGCACGTGTTGGCATGTGCCAATGGCACGTGCGGCCATGTTGACCTAGTTGCAAGTCTTGCAACCTAGGGCGCTATATTTGGCGTGGGCCAAAGGCATAGCGGCTTGGAGATTTGGCATCGTTTCCATGGTGCGCAGGGTGCGGCTTGGTTTGGCATTGTCGCCATGGTGCGCAGGTGGGGCTTGATTTGGCATTGTTGCCATGGTGCGCAAGATGCGGCTTGATTTGGCATTGTTGCCATGGTGCGCAGATGCGGCTTGGTTTGGCATTGTTGCCATGGTGCGCAGTGCGGCTTGATTTGGCATTGTTGCCATGGTGCGCAGATGCGGCTTGGTTTGGCATTGTTGCCATGGTGCGCAAGATGCGGCTTGGTTTGGCATTATTGCCATGGTGCGCAGATGTGCGCTTGGTTTGGCATTGTCGCCATGGTGCGCGGTGCGACTTGATTTTGGAATTAGGGTTTTGTGTTGAAAACCCTAATATGGTATTTTGAAAAAATACCCCTATTAATTATTTACACCTGAGTTAAATGCTCTTAGTTAATGCGTTGTGGGTAACACTAGGTCATGGTTTTACGATTTTACCCCTTGTCTAAAAACCACCATCAACATTAAGTCCCCTACTTAGCTTGGAACAGGGGCTTTGTTGCGAGGTAAGCATAAGATGGTGATGAGATCAAAAGAGAATTCGGGAGGCTTGTTCCGACCTTTTATAGATAGGATTTGGAATCCTTGCCTCGAGTAGTTTTGACAAATCGGGAGGCTGGCACAATTGGTGGGGCCGGGTGCGTGGCGTGGAAGGCGTGTGTGCGTGCGTGACTTGGGAAGCGAGCGTCTTTGGCTAGTGGGACCCAAGGCGCAAGGTGTAGAAGGTTTGTGCGTGCTTGCGGGCGTGACTTGGGCAGCGAGCGTGCTAGGCGGGTGGGACCAGCGCAAGGTGTGGAAGTCATGAGTGTCACAGGTATGACTTGGGAAATCAGGCGTGCTAGTTGGTGGGGCCGGCGCAAAGTGTGGAAGTCAGTGCGTGCTTGCGGGCGTGACTTGGGAAAACCGAGCGTCTTTGGCTGGTGGGACCGGCGCAAGTTGTGCGTGCTTGCAGGCGTGGCTTGGGCGGTCATTGGGAAGTTTGGCGCCCTTGTGGGCCCGTTTCTTACACGCACGATTTTGGTAAAGGGAAATCCTTCCCTATTTCAAAATCTTCACGCCTATATATATAAAGTCCCTTTCTCCCATCTTGCACTTTCATCTTTTCATACCAGCGGCAGAGTCACAAAAGGAAAGCTCCAAGTATGTCTCACAAGACTTTTGTTGTTTCCTTTCGCGTAGGTGTAAACCCTAAGAGTAGGCGCTTGCAATGGTATTGCGCATGTGATTTCTTGGCGTGCTTCTTGTAGAAAATATTGTATATATGCACCCAAGGGAAATACTTCATATATGATTTGAACCCGTAGGAAAGTGCTCCATAAATAATTTTGAACCCGAATAAGGATACTGCAGACGCACTTGAGCTCCGCATAAAATATCACAGATATAATTTTGAACCCCGAAGAAAATATGCAGGGTGCAGTTTCGAACCCGTAGAGAATACTGTATATGAATTCCGAAGAAGAATACTGTATATGTGCTTCATATGACTTCGAACCCGTAGGAAATATTGCATATATGAATTTCGGTCCTGAAAGAAATACTGCGCGTGCAGTTTTGAACCCGTAGAAAATGCTCCATATATAATTTGAACCCGAAGAATGATACTGCGTGTATATTTTTGAACCCGTAGAAAAATGCTCCATATATAATTTTGAACCCGAAGAATGATACTGTAGACGCACTTGAGCCCGTATAAAATACTGCGTATATGATTTTGAACCCCGAAAAAAACATGCGTGGTGCATTTTTTGAGCGCAAAGAATACGCCCTCTTTTTGTTGTTGTTGGGTGCGATTATGTGTCGGTGAGATAATTTCGTCTTTCTTCGTATGCGAGATATCTCGTTACTAAATTGTTATGAAGAAACTGTCAAGATGTTACTCGAACAAAATTTCGCCTCATCGAAGGATGTTCATAGTTCCAAACCAAACACGGATGATGAATTCTTCGCCCAAAAACTTGTCTCTCATCGGAAAAATCACCCGTGTTTCGTGCCAATTTCGTTAACCGGTGGTGAAGATGAAAAGAAGACACGTTCGGTTCGTCCAGAGAACACCATACGGTTCTGTCTTCATAAAGGGGTATATTCCTCTTCCAACATTGATTTCGGGGATGTGTCAAAGCCCATTGCGTTCTTTTGATAGATGGGTTGATTTCATGGTGAGTAAGGAGCACATAAACACCAACCCGACTTTCGAGCGCAGATTATTGATCTTTGTGGTGAGGCTCGGCTGGTATCAACGGGTGAGGAGCAACAGTTCTTGGTTGGAGATGTAATCGGGGGAGAGCCTATATTATCGTGGTAACAAGGTAGGTTGGATGATATAAGCGAGCAAACTTTGGCAGAAGGAGTGGCGTTGAAGCGAACGCTAGCGAAGCCACCTGCGATGCGTAGCTACTGGAGAGAGCGTTGATGCGGGGAGCTACAGTAGAGAATGTTGGAACGACGTCTCGCAACTTTTAGAGCCTTGACGGTTACCATTTTGAAGTCGGAGGCCGCGTCACGTTCTGTCAAACTCGACATCCCTCAAGAGAACAGAGGTTAGGAGTCCTCGTTTTCATCTATCGATCGTGCTTTCTAGGAGAGGTTGGGGTTTGGGAACCGCTTCGGGCCGGAAGCGCCCGCTCCTCACCCCCCGATGCGCGGTGCGGTTGAGGGGTGCAAATATGCCTTGACACTACGCCTTGAGAAACATAGAATCTCACATAACCGGTTTCTATCATAGACCGTGCGACTTTGTGGGCGAAATTCCCATTGTGCGGGTCCCGACGGGGAGAAGGGTCTCCGTGAACTCGTGGAGAGTTGTTGATTTCCTTGCTTTCGATTTTTGATAAGTCTTTCCCGATCTTCATGAGTGACAAAATTGGATTGCTTATCCCTTTCTATGGGCGTCCAAGAGCAACGCGAGCCTCTTCATCTATAAACGCACGTCCCGTCGAAGTATCTTTTGTCTTTTCATCAAATCAACAGTGCTAAAAGAAGGTCGGCTTCTTCCGGATCTTCCGAGTATCTTGCCACGATGGTGGAGTAGGCGTCTCCGGTGACGGTTGCTGCCATGCTTGAAGAAGCTAGTGGGTTGGCGAGCACTGTTCTGGTGATCGTAAGTGTATCGTGCGAGAGATCACACGGTTTGATCAATGAAAGCGCTGGAGCCATATTTGTTTGAAGGGCAAGGATGGTGCTGGAAGGGCGCAAGATGTTAGCGCTGAAGGATGCAAACCGTTAGCACGCAGTGTGGTATGCCGGCTGGCATGCGCGTGCGGCATGTGTGCCTGGCATGTGCGTCACAGTAAGCGTGTCCGTAAGCACGTCTGGTAAGCGCATCTGGCAAGCGCGTCTGGCAAGCGCTTCTGGCATGTGCGTCTGGCAAGCGCATCAGGTAAGTGCATCTGGGAAGCGCACCTGGTGGATCGTCTTGGAATGGGCGATGACTTGGTGTGGACGCTGGTTAGGCATAGAAGAAGACCTCGCGAGTCGCGGAGTCCAGGTGCAAAAGCGCTATTTTTGATCCCCGTACTTGGTTCCTTATCCAGGTCATGTCTTTGGTTGGCTCAAAGATGCCGGCTAAGCATGAGGCGTTGTACAATGTAATCGCTTTCTCAAGACGTTATTGCTCGATCGGGATCACCATCGCGACGCAGCGTAGAAAGGAGTTCAACACTTAGGTGGTTTGTCAAGGCCTTGGTTGAGATCCAAAAGTTAAAAGATGCAAGCAATCGAAAGCCTTTCCGCCGAGGAGATTGCACGACAGAGGTGGAACTCGAAAAGCTTTCCAAGATGTTGACTATGAAGAGAGCGGCTCTCAAGATGCAAAGTTGACTTTCTCCAAGAAGAGCAGACTTCTGTTGGATGATTTTCCTTGAACGTTGCTTCGTTAAGCTTTTCATTTAGGTTTTTTTTTTTTGAAAGACATATTGGATGTCTGGTTCAAAGCTTGGCCTTTGATAGACAACTGGTAGCTTTTTAGGGTATTGGATTATTTATGGGATGAATGGCTTTGATAATATGACTCTGATTATGTTTTGGGAAAGGAATATCGCTTTTATGAAAGTGTGTGCTAGCAATAGGCACAAGACTCAGTAATATGACGGTTTTTACTAAGAACCTAAAAATAGATCGTATATCTTCCCGGCCCTGAATTTACTCACTTCATAGGTTTTGCGAACACGCCCCTCTCCATGTAAAAGGCGGTTTTGTTGGCGGTTTTGTCGGTAGCATCGCCAAAGAAGTCCCCAATCGTCGGTAGCATCTTTGGCGAGTCCCCAGATTGAGTAATAGCATCTTGACAAGTCCCCAGCTTTTCTTGTGTAGTTTTTACCACTAGTAACTGGGTTGTCTGGTGGTTGCGTCGGATTGAGTCTCCTTCCCCTACCATCTTGACATCTGGGTCGAAGAACTAGATCGACAGTCTGACGTCACTACAAGAAAAGTCGTTTTTAGTGGCAAAACATTGTGTCACAAAAACCAATTTCTTTGTTGCAAAAAAAATTCAGCGGCAAAAAAAATTTCGTCACCTATAGTGAGTCGTTGAAAATCTTTTGTGATGTCCTTAAGGAATTGTCACCAAATTTTTTAATTAGAGACATAAGTCATTTTTGCCACCAAAACTATCTTTTCGTGAGCAAATAAAATTGTCATTGTTCACTAATTTTGTGATGAAATTTTTTGTCACTCTAGGTATTTTTGGCGAGGAAATTATTTTATCACTTAAAATAGTTTTAGCAACAAAATTTGTTTGCCTCGAAATACATTTATAATAAGGAAACAACTTCGTCACAAAAAATAGTTTTAATTATGTAAATTTGTACGCCTCGGAATATAATTATAGTGAAGAAACAATATTGTCACATAAAATAGTTTTAGCCCACGAAATTTGTTCGTCTCAAAATATACTTATAGTGAAGAAATAATTTCTTCACATAAATAGTTTTAGCGGCAAAATTTATTTATTTCAGAAAAAATAATAGTTTAGCAGCGAACTAACTTTCGTCTCAAAATAAAAAATTAATAAAAATATTAAGTTGTTTCTAAAAGTACAACTTTATCGGCGAATATAGTTGTTTCTAAAACAATTTTTCCGACGAAGTCATTTGTCTCAGAAAATCATTATCGACAGAACAATGCCCTTACCACAACTATTTCCTGGCAAAATTATTTTCCCCAACTATTTTTTTTTAAATGACAAATTCGTCACCAAATTTTCATTGGTGACTAGCATATATTATCACCATCAACTTGTAGGAAGAGCAACTGCTACAAATGACTTGAACCTTTTAAGAGATTTTTGGCGGACTTCCACAAATTTGCTTTTTAAGCTCTGTCCTTGAAAAGGTTCCACAAGAAAATACTTGAGTAGAGCTGCCACTACTCCACTAGCGATGAACTCAATTGTGGAGACACCATCTCCTTTACTAAGCTCCGCTAGCAGCTCAGACATCACACCAACCAAATGCTCATATCGTTGTTGTCAGAAACATCTGATAAGCAAAGAGCAGAAGCTTTTGCTTTAGACTTTTGATCATCTACACGGCCATTCAGTTGCTTGCACAGATTCTTTAAGCGTAAAAGGTCATCAGTTACGCCAACTTCAGTGCCGGTGTTAGCAGAATATTTATCCTTGAAGTCTTTCGCTCTTGCACTGACTGTCACACGAAGACTAGAATTAACCGATGGAATTTCTCAAGAATGGGGAGAGCCAATATTCATAGGAGCAGAAGATTTTGATTCCTCCTAGGAATTTCCTTCTGCATTCGAGCCAGCACCGTGTCGTCTATAACATCGAGAACGCGTTGCTGACCCAGCTACAGAATCAGATTCCTTTTCAGTGGGAGATGCCTGGAGAGCAGAGCTTGATGAATCAGATTCCTGTCCCAGGAAGTTTCTCCATAAGAATTTCAGCTATCTGAAGGGCGGGAACTAAAACTTGTGGATCCTTCCATGCAAGCACACCAACTAAGAAACTGGAAAAACAAATAAGTTCAAACATTGGTTAATCAGCATTCTACATAATCATGGATTGAAGATGAATTTAAGATTGTGAGAACTGACTCTTTATTTAGAAAATTGTGTGACATAATATTTACTAAGACAGCTAAAGTAATGATCTTAGAAGAAAAAAAAATTAGAGCAAAATCACAGGGGGGAAAATTAGGCTAAGGCAAAAGTCTGTGCCAGCTAAAGCATCATTGCAAAAGTCTGTGCTAAAATTCAAGATGGCAAGCAAATACTCTATGCTACAGTACACTAGAGTTAAAACGGCATTCCAAAGAACCTTTTATGCTTACCATGAAGGAAAAAAACAAGTAAAAAACTAAAAATACAATAAGGTGGATTAAGAATTTAATCACAAAAACTTGAAGCAAAACACCATAAAGGAGTTAGAGCATGGCTTTCGAAAGAATGAGATTTTCAGGAGAATCGACCGAATTGTTCATTAAGGTTTAATCCAATCATAAAACATTAGCATGGATATGAAAAGAAATTCATTTTCTTTTGCAAAAACAAATAAAAATGGAGGGATTTTTCATGTTCTTTCTTTTTCTCTAAAAAAAAAAACTCAGCTACAAATTAGATGCAATCATACGTACCGAATAACTTCCACTTAGTTGGAACAAGCATAAGATGGTGTTGTTGGCCATATTGTTCGTATAGAAACAACTACTAGATAGAGTTAGAGAAATTGCAGGCTACTTTAAGAACAAATTATTCTCAACTGTAAAAATAATGGGCACTTACACATGCACAGTCTATACAAACGTATAGCAAGAACAAATTATTCACTACAATGGGTGCTTCTATTTCCACTCATTTTTCAGTGCAAACTGGTCTAAACAACATGAGCAGTTAAGGTGGACAATGAAGAGAATATAGTGCTACACTTACAGTCATGGCAGGTGAAAGGTGGATGATATCTTATTACATTACTGATCATGTATACTTTTTCCCTCTCCTTATAATATCCTAGCTGAGCATGTAAAATGAAATTTGACGGAGAAATTAAATTTATCATATCACCAGTATTTCTTAAGTCAAATGGTTTTCTTCTGTCTTATTGATAGCTTTTTTTTCTAACAACCTAGATATGGACTTTCTATTAATCGTAAGTGCAGCTTAATAATATATCTATAAAATCAAACAAATACAAATCAAACAAAAACAAACTAGAGTGATAAAACAAACAAATTGAAAAGATGAACAAATGCACAATACCAAGTTACCAACCATCGAATTGCAATGATGAAGTCCTGTGCTCTGAAAATCTAACCCTGAGGGAGAAATCAAAACCCCTCTTAGAAATTGGCATCCTAATTATAAATCAAAAGCTAAAGGAAGAAATCGACATCCTGATAAGAAATCAAAACCCTACAAAATTTAGAAATCAAAATCCTGATTAGTAGAAAATAAATAGAAATCAAAACCCTAATTTCTAAGAAAATAAAGATCACACGAAATTTGTAGAGAACTTACCATTGATTAAGAAACTTGAAACATTAGGTATCTAATGAAGGAGTTGATCTACTGAACTACTAATCTGTAGATGTAGGATTTTCTATTGACGTTGATCTACTGAACTCTTCCCTCTTCGTCCAGTTACATCGAATTGTTGATCAACTGAAGGAGTTGGGATTGAATTGCATCGAATCGAGGGTGTTGATGTCTTTATGAATATCTTTCCCCCTTCTCTGGAATCACTAGGGGATGAGTTAGTTTTATTCGCGATTGGGATTGGAGTTGGTCGATTGGTGAAGACGGACTTTGCTGGCTGGAGAAGAATCAGACGACGTTACAGAGTGAGATAGAAGATGGTTGTGCCGGTGAGTTTTTTGTTTTTTTGTTTTTTTCCCTTCAAGTTGAGTATCGGAAGGACTGGGGAGAGTTTGGGATTTGACAAAGAGATACGAGAGAGGAAAAATGAAGCAAGAGAAAACCAAAGGGTTTTTGACGGCTGATCATACGGATTATAAAATTCATTGAACGGTGGATATTTAACGTTCATGTGAGAATCATGAGGGTTTTTTTTTCTCGAAGGAAATAATTTATTAAATTACCTCATTAAAATTGAGGTCTGAAGAGATACATAGTGGTGTAGAAACACCGTTCCACCGATTGGAATCAAGATAATATGATAATTCGAGTACATCATAATGATACAACATAAAAAATACAAAATATAATGTATCCCAATTCTTAAATACAAAAATTGTACAGAATAGTTGATCAAAAAGATAAATGGTGTAATCCAAACAATGGTCTTCTCATTAGACTTCAACCATTTAAAAACTTATTCTTCACTAAGGTATAATCCTTCATCAAAGGAATAATCTGCTCCAAATATTATCATTACAACCCATTCCAGTAGCCATTGATCAACTTTGTAAGAATCTTGATCGTCATCACGCCAGAATTGGTCATCTTTGAAGGTGTACTTGAATATATCATCAGACTCCATTAGAAAACCCATAGTGCAATAATAAATCGCTGTTATAGCGAATCGAAACATCATATGACAAAGAATTGTCATAGAGATAATATTTATTGAAAACATAAAGGAACATAGAAAACAAAATCCTGATTTCGCAAACAAGTGCGATTTTATTTATTTAAACATGATTAGGTGAATAAAACAATTTAGATTTGCTCGGAAGATATGAAATCCATATCTAAACCTGAGTGAATATAGGTTTATGATGAAGAAGATGGTGAAAAAATAGGATTAGTTTTTTTTTGGAAAAAACGGTTTTGGCAGAGAAAAAGAGGGAGAAAATACGACCAATTTTGAGATTACATTGAGGTTCTGATAAGAGCAAACTCAGCATATCCAATGAGATTTGATGTATATCGTCCTCGTATGAATTTGAATCGATAAATTTGAAAGCGTATGCAATAAGATCCAATGAAAATGAAGAATTGTTATCGGCCTTTTCCTAGTAAATTCGATTTGTTATATAAAGAGAATGGATTTTAACAGTGAGAATAATCTATAATTATTATCGACCTGAAAGTAATAAAAGAAATTATAAGAATGAGAATTATTTCGAATAATGAAAATAAATATTCTAAATGATGAGAAAGAATCCAACTAATGAAAAAAAGTCCAAATAATGAGAATGAATCTTATAATTTTTATCGATCTTCGGTTCGAAAAAAATAATCTCAACAATAAATAAGAATTGGGAAGAATCTAACGAGAAAATGAAATCGAAAACTAGAGCAATGAATTCGCTTTCTATGGAAACGACTTGCGTAAGATTTAACCAAAACCCTGGCATCCATATATGAGGAGAACCTTATATACCTCTATAGTTCATCTCTTACTCTCTGAGTACTAGTTATGTATAGGTTGAGCCTTTTGGTACCTATTTCGTTCTTTAACTTAGGGTGGGGTTTACAGCCTTCTCTTAGGAATCGATAAGCACAAGTAAAATCGTTATATATATAATTAAACATGTTCTTTAATGAACATATTAACTCGTTTGAACCTAAAGAGAGAAAAACTCTCTAAAGTTGTTTCAGTGTATATGACAATCTTTAGAGTAATTGTCCTTCGAATGATAGTAATCTACATATGTACTCAAATTTCTGTCACCATTTGTATATCATACTTACCTGGACCGATTATCCATAAACTCAATCAAATTTAACACAATTTTATTCCATTCTGTCAAAATAATTGGATAATGCTCAATATGATTGATTAGACGACTAGTCATCTAATTCATTTCAACCATAGTCAATAACATTAGTAGATCACACTTTTGTTGACTAGCTAATTATCGATAATCTCAAAGCTAATTTAACTCTATTTTGCTCCAGTCTATCAAAACAACTAGATTAGGCTAGATATGACTGGTTATATATATGCTTAATTTCTAAGGCTGATTTATCCATGTATTTTATCTTATTTATTCTAATCGGACTTAATATTCAGTCAACATTACTGGATCATACTCGCAATGATTGATTATCAACAAATTCAATCCATATGTATTCAATTCTATATAATTTCATCGATATCACCAAATAATAATCCAATATAATCCATTTTTTCTATCGATTTTCATCTAGTTCAATCCAATTGCACTCAATTTTCAGCCAATATTACTAGATCATATACTCATCTTGACAAATTATCAAAAAGTACGATTTGATTATATTCAACTTTATATAATTTCATCAAAGTCGCTAAATCATAGTCACGATGGCCGAATATAATCATCATAATTGATATATTTATGTATTTGTCATGACTAATAATCATCAAATCCAATCCAGTTGTATTCAATTTTTCATAATTCAATGTAACAAGTTTGGGAGTTTGTTAAATATTATATTTTACGTGATAAAAAATATTGTTACCAAAAATATATTCTAACTAGCGCGTTGTGTATTGTTTTTTTGTCATGACAAATAATTCTTTGTGACGACATTTCAGTAATCACTAAAATCATGAACTGCGGTGAAGTTATAGTGTCACTGAAAATGACTAAAGCGACAAAATCTAGTTCGTTGCAAATGTTATTTCTTGTGACGATTAGAAGTTGTTACTATATAACTATTTGCAACCAAACAAGGTGATGGTCACAAAAAAATACATATAGCGTCAAACATTTAGTTTCGTCACTATAAAACTAGTTAGTGACGAATTAATTTTGTCAGTATAAACTTTTATTTTGTAACGAAATTTATAGATTATCACCAAAAATATTTTATGTCAATTTTTTAGCATCATCACAATAGAATTAATTAGTGGCAAACATATATAATCACAAAAAACTTATTAGTGACTAGACATTATTTCGTCTCTAAATGAGGTCACTAAAAACTAATGAGTGACGAAACCCGAGTTCCGTCACGAAAAACCTAACAACAATGACAAAAATTATTTTGGTCACAATAACTAAGCTTTAGCAATGAAATATTCTTCGCGGCAAAAACTATCGTCACCAAAGCCATGTTTTCTTGTAGTGCGTTGTAGCCGATAGATCAATCCTCCCACTGTGGTCGCCAATTGTTTATGGGTAAAAATCGTTTCTGCCGATTTCGGTAAATTGGTGAGGTGAGTGAGAAACCGGTTCAAACCCTAAACAAATGTGCTGCACGTGAGCACTTTATAGATTCGAGAGACCAATCTGTACAAGTCCGGCCTAAACCAAGAAATGGCCGTTCCAGACTTGCTTCGGTCACAAAGTGGAGGAGAAGGGTTGATTTGGGGAGGGAAGCAAAGAAAGGTGTTGAGGAGAGTAGTATCTCGACTTGTATCAGAAATATGGCTTGCGGCACGTGTTGGCATGTGCCAATGGCACGTGCGGCCATGTTGACCTAGTTGCAAGTCTTGCAAACCTAGGGCGCTATGTTTGGCGTGGGCCAAAGGCATAGCGGCTTGGGAATATGGCTTGCGGCACGTGTTGGCATGTGCCAATGGCACGTGCGGCCATGTTGACCTAGTTGCAAGTCTTGCAAACCTAGGGCGCTATTTTTGGCGTGGGCCAAAGGCATAGCGGCTTGGAAATATGGCTTGCGGCACGTGTTGGCATGTGCCAGTGGCACGTGCGGCCATGTTGACCTAGTTGCAAGTCTTGCAAACCTAGGGCGCTATGTTTGGCATGGGCCAAAGGCATAGCGGCTTGGAAATATGGCTTGCGGCACGTGTTGGCATGTGCCAATGGCACGTGCGGCCATGTTGACCTAGTTGCAAGTCTTGCAAACCTAGGGCGCTATGTTTGGCGTGGGCCAAAGGCATAGCGGCTTGGAGATTTGGCATCGTTGCCATGGTGCGCAGGGTGCGGCTTGGTTTGGCATTGTCGCCATGGTGCGCAGGGTGCGGCTTGATTTGGCATTGTTTCCATGGTGCGCAGTATGCGGCTTGATTTGGCATTGTTGCCATGGTGCGCAGTATGCGGCTTGGTTTGGCATTGTTGCCATGGTGCGTAGGGTGCGGCTTGATTTGGCATTGTTGCCATGGTGCGTAGTATGCGGCTTGGTTTGGCATTGTTGCCATGGTGCGCAGTATGCGGCTTGGTTTGGCATTGTTGCCATGGTGCGCAGTATGCGGCTTGGTTTGGCATTGTTGCCATGGTGCGCAGGGTGCGACTTGGTTTTGGAATTAGGGTTTTGTGTTGAAAACCCTAATCTGGTATTTTGAAAAAATACCCTTATTAATTATTTACACCTGAGTTAAATGCTCTTAGTTAATGCGTTGCGGGTAACACTAGGTCATGGGGTTTTACGATTTTACCCCTTGTCTAAAAACCACCATCAACACCAATATATTTAATAATATCATGTAATTAACCAAAAATATTACATGGCCCAAAAGGATATTTCTACATATAGAAATATTCTTACATTCTCCCACTGGTCCATGTGATAATCTATTTAATGGTTAATCGTAGAAAAACATAAGCGCGCATAATTGCTAAACAAATTTAATGGTTAAACGTAATACCTTAACCAAGCAAATAACTTATGCGAGTCATGGCGGTGGCATATTGTCTTGTTATCAACGTGTTCCCTTCCATGTACCACAACACAAGCAACTTACTTAATCAGGCCTTAAATGGGGATATCATAATGGTCCACTAATGTCTTCAAAAGAAAACAATTTCTGTAACATTCATCCAATAACATAAAAGTATACTAAAGTGGATACGAAATGTTTAATAACAACAATAATAAGATCTCAATAAGTGTTCAAACATAAGCAAAAGTCTAAGTGAAACTAATTGTTTGTTACTCCTCAAGACCCATGTTTCCAACATGTTCCAAAAAGTCTTAGGAGGTAACGCCTTCAGTAAATGCATCCGCAATCATAAGTTTTGTGCCTATGTGTTCAATGAACAACTTTTTCATCTGAACAGCTTGTTTCACGCATAGGTACTTTAGATCCATGTGTCTTGAACCCTTAGTATATCTAGCGTGCTTTGAAAAGAATACTGCTGCGGCATTATCACAGTAAATTTTTACAGGTGCGGAGGAAAAATTTAGGTCTCCAAACATTGAGATAAAATTCCGCAGCCATGAACAGTGATTTGTAGCCTCATAACATGCTACAAATTCAGCTTCCATTGTTGAGCCAGTGAGAATGGACGCTTTTGCACTTTTCCATGATATTGCTCCTCCAGCTAATAGAAAAAGATATCCAAAAGTGCTCTTTCGAGTATCATTACATCCCATGAAATCGGAATCTGTATAGCCAACCAACTCAAATTGATCTGACTTCATAAATGTGAGACGATGATCCTTTGTTGTTTGCAGGTACCTTAAAATTTCTTTGCAAATTTTCCAGTGTTCCATTCCAGATTCACAAGGTATCTTCCCAAAGATACCAACTATATAGCCGATATCTCGGGTCGTGTTCAAACTTGAGCATACATTAAACTTCCCACCACATAAGCATAAGGGATTTTATCCATTTGCTTACGTTCCGATTCATTCTTAGGACAAAGATTGAGTCCAAACTTGTCTCCTTTAGAAACCGGAACTATGCTGGCTACTTTACATGCACTCATCTCAAACCTCTCTAGAATTCTTTCGATATATGCTTTCTGTGAGATTGATAATGTTCCAAGTGATATATGACGGGATATTTCTATCCCAATCACATAAGAAGCCTCACCCATATCTTTCATTTCAAAATTCTTCGAGAGATATTCCTTAGTTTCATGCATAAGACCAAGATCACTACTACTTAAGCAGTATGTCATCTACATACAATACCAAAATATAAACTTCCTCCCACTGATCTTGAGATATATGCATGGATCTACATCATTTTCTTCAAAACCAAATTTTTGAATGGTTTCGTTGAATTTTAGATACCACTGCATCGGAGGCTTGCTTAAGTCCATAAATTGATTTCTTAAGTTTGCAGACCATGTGTTCCTGTCCTTCTAGGCAAACCTTCAAAGTTGACACATGTAAATAGCTTCCTCGAGCTCACCATTAAGAAAAGTTGTTTTCACATCCATTTGATGTAACTCAAGGTCATATTGAGCTATTAATGCCAAAATAATTCTGAGAGAGTCTTTCTTTGACACGGGAGAAAAAGTCTCTTTGTAATCAATGCCATCTTTATGAGTGAAACCTTTGGCTACAAGTCTAGCTTTATAACATTGAATATTTCCATTAGCATCGTTTGGTCTTAAAGACCCATTTACACCCGATTGCTTTGTGTCCTTCGTGCAATTCAACGTATTCCCGCACTCCATTATCATCCATCGATTTTTTTCTTACTTTCGTAGCATTAATCCATTTATCGAATTACTACACTTGATAGCTTGTGAATAAGAAACTGATCTTTCATAATCCCTAAATCAAAATCGATTCTTGTAGATAAACCACATAATCATCGTGAATAGCCTTTTTCCGTTCTCTGGTAGATCTTCTTAAGACTACTTCTTGTGGTTGTTCTACAATTTCTTCAGTGACAATAGTTTCATCATGAAGTTCCGGTGCCGTTATTTGTGTTACTTCATCATCAATCGGTTCTACAACCGAAGGAGTCACAATATCTGTAGAAATCTGAGGTAAAGGGATTATTACTATGATTTATTGAACAGATCTTTCTTGCACTGGTGTACTCACACTAACTTCGCCATTCTTAATGAATTTGCATTTCCAGTTTCAACAATTCTCATACTATGGTTAGGACAATAAATAATATACCCCTTGGATTTTTCAGAAAACCAATAAAGTAACCGCTAATGATTTTCATATCCAATTTATTTTCTTTGGGATTATAAACTTTCGCTTCTGCTGAACAGCCCCAAACTTCCAGGTGTTTTAAACTAGGTTTCCAGCCCTTCCACAGTTCAAAAGGAGTCTTTGTATCTGATTTGCTTGGAACTCTATTTAAAATGTACACATCATAACGAAGAGCATAATCCACAAACTTAAGGGTAAACTCGCATGACTAATCATGCTTCTAACCATTTCCATTATAGTACGATTTCGCCTTTCTGCTACACCATTCTGCCAAGGTGAACCTGGCGTTGTGTATTGAGCAACAATTCCAAGCTTTTGAAGAAGTAAAGCGAAAGGTCCAGGATGTTGTCCTGTTTCGTCATACCTTCCATAATACTCTACACCCCTATCAGACCTAATAATTTTCACCTTCTTTTCTAATTGCCTCTCAACTTCCGTAATGAATTGCTCTACAAGATTCACAACTTGAGATTTATCATGCAATAAGTAAAGATAACAATAACGTGAAAAATCATCAATAAAGGTGATAAAATATTTTCTCCTCCAAAAGTTGGAATGTCGAAGGGTCCACAAATATCCGTATGTGTTATTTCAAGGAGTTCTGTAACTTCTTGTGGCACATTTCTTTGTGTGTTTTGTCATCTTGCCTTTAATACAATCCACACAACTCTTATAATCAGAAATCAAGGTTCTGTAAAATCCCATCTTTACCAATCTTTGAAGTTTTTCACGAGATATGTGTCCAAGCTTCTTATGCCACAAGAATGAGGAATTACCCTCAGCATGTTCAGTTCTATCATTATGATGCATGGTCAAATAGGTTTCGGGTATTGATGATGATAAATGTAACTTGTAAAGACCATCAGAAAGATAAACTGTAACCAATAACTTTATAATCTTTAAACAAACTAAAACATCCATTGTCAATTTGAAATTGAAAACTCGCCTATCTAGTTGAAAAACCGAAATTAAATTATGGAAATAGTTGGAACATAAAGAGTGTTTTCTAAATCAAGAAAGTATCCATGATCTAGAATCAGACGATATGTGCCTACAAAGATTAATCGGGGCTTTATTGCCATTGCCCATAAAAAGGAAGTTTTCATTCGGTTTGTGATTTGGGTTGAAAGGTATCCCCGCATCGAATTAGAAACATGAACATTAGCACCGTAATCAAACCACCATGATAAAGAAGATTCTTTTAAAGTCAAATTTGTTTCAAAATAGCTTATGAATCCCAAAGGATTACCCTTCTTTTCGAACGATTTTTGACGCTTAGCGCAATGTTTGGAAAATGACCAGTGTTTCTTACGTAAATGACACTTATTGTCATCTTGCTTTGCCTTCTTCTTTTCAAAGTTGACCGGAAATATTCTCGTGGTGCTCCCTTATTGCCCTTTGCAGTGCTTACGCTATTGTTCACTCCTCGGTTGACAAAATGTGCTTGATTAAGACCTCATTGGTTTATCCTAACTTCCTCTTGAACCAACATGTTTCCCAGTTCATTTGCAGTCCACTTTTCCTTAATAGTGTTGTAATGCACTTGAAAGGGGGCATATTGTGGTAGTAGCGAGTTGAGAATGAATTGGACAAGAAAGTTCTCATCCACAGTTAATTTCATCTCAGTGAGCTTAGCATCAATGCTACGCATTTCTATCACGTGCTGGTGCATTGACCTTACACCGGTATACTTCATGGTGGTAAGTGATCGCTGTCGTAAGCGTCAAAAATAATTTACACTTTCTTACTAATCAAAATATAAATATAGCAAGGGCAAGAAAGGATCGATCCCACAGAGAGGTCTAGTTGTCAAATTGTTATGGTTTCCTATATAAAACACCCCTAAGAATTTCTCGATTGTGTAAATAAAAATAAACAAAAAGCAAATAAAGTACGCAAATCAAGGATGGAGAAAATATTGATAAAGGTTTCATCTTCAATTGTAAACAAGTTTATGAATATATGAATAGAATTCGTATTTAATCTCGCTATCATCAAAAGCCATAGAATACCTTATTGCAAGAATACTCCGTAAATTTCCAAAGTTCATCAACACACACATTAGAGTGCGTATGTGAATTCTACCTAAAGAATAACCTAACGCCTTGCGCTAATCAAGTTAAATTCCTAGGAGCATTAAGTTTCAAATAGGCTAATCAATGCAATTGAAATACATTGCGCAAAACAATTCGAACAAAGGTCAATTTCTACATATGACTACGAGGATGTATCACTACAAACCCTAATCATATCATGCTACTAGTATTCAAGGTTATCGCTTGATGAAAACCCTAAAATAGCTATAGATATGGATGTGAGTTCAATCAATTCTAGACTCGACTAAACAAACATTCAATCATATTGCAATCCATCAATCATGCAATTATTGTAACCCGTAGAAATCAAACGATAATATTGAGAGAAAACTAATTCATAAAAATCATAACTTGGTTGCAAAATCCAACTACATCTTCAACCAATAATAAAAACTTAGTTACTCATGGCATAGGAGTTCATAGCAAGAAGAAGGAGAAAACCTATCATGTTTCTAAACCCTAGAACCAAAAGTATGAGTTCTCCCTCATGGAGATATATCTAGGTTTAGAAAAGAATTTTCTATTTATATGCTTTTCTCCCATAAGGATACTTTCCCAAAATTAGGTTAATTCTTCTCAAAACCTGTCTCCAAGTTAGTCCACCAAGCCCAGGAGTGAAAAATATGTCTCTGGAATTTTGGGTCCGAAAAGTGTCACCGGAATTGATGACGTCATCACCGAACTGGACATCATACCGGAATCCGGTCACCGGAAAATATCTCAAAGCCACCTTTGTCATCAGGTACTATCACAGGCAATTCTACGCTTCCAGAGCTCCGCTTTGCTTCTCTCGCAGTCCACACATTCACAAAAACCATTTTAGCCAATTCCCATTTCTCTTGAAACGCGCCTAAAAGCGTGACTCGTAGCCCATATGTCCGGCCATCAATTCTTGCATCCGACTCATACCCCCCTCGCGATTCACTGAAATATTACAATCGACACTTTAACCTCTGAAATCCGGCTACCGGAAGTATGCTCACCGGTGCGCCATTCTCGCGCACTTTTCGCACGATTTCTGCAGCATTAGCCATTCCAGTTCAGTTTGCTCCTGCTTCTTCTAGTTCACATTCCACCAATCCAGCACACCTGCAACTCATAGCACAACACTAAATTGCAGTCCCATTCATAGCAGCAACACAAGCATTCACACTTCAATCGCAATCATAACCACAGCCCAGACCTGCTCCCAGCTTCGTCACATGCCAGAGCTGCCCCATCTCTGCATTTCAGCTGCAATACCACCAGCTCTTCAGTTCTCCCGGAAACTCAATTCGAAACCCATTAACACAACGCCATTCTTTGCAATGACCCCTGCACAAGTCACCAAGTAGCCTCAAACTCGAGCTTCGTCTCGATCACCAAGAACTATGCCTTCCTCCATCTCGCTCACTCGACTCCAAACCCGAGCTGCAACCTCATAAGCCTCCTCCAGCTCATGTGCACACCGTAATTCAAGCTCCATTTGCTCTCCCTCCTCGACTTCAGTCACAGCCTGCTAATTCACTCACACCGCATCTCAGCTGCCCGTTTCGCACTGCGACTTTGAACTAGACTGCAACGGCAACAGCAGCGAGCATCTTCCACCATCACAGCTCCTTCTTAATCTTCCATAGCCTCACTCCAGCTGCGACAACAGCTCTGCACCAGCTGCTGCCATCAGCACCTGTAGCTCCAACACCAGCTCAACTTAATTTGCACCATAACTCCACAACCAACTGCATCCTGCCATTGCACAACCGCAGCTCAATCCCACAGCCTTATGTTCTTGCCATCTGAGCAGCATCAGTTCATCCCAGTCCAGATTCTCGTAACTTAGTACCATAAGCGGCATCACCAAGCTAGCCCACCTCCGCCATCTACATGACTATCCTTGAGCCAACCCCCAATCACGGATCGCACACAAAAAAGTCGCCCCAAAGACTCACCAAAACATTACCACCAATTCAAATTTAAGCCCATTTGTAGCTTCAATTCACTCTAATCCTCCAGCTGACAATTCCAGCACATACATCATGGCTCAGCTCAATTCTCGCTGTCCACTCCAATAATGGCAGCACTCAATTCACCAGAACAAAGACTTGACCTCAGCTGTAACTCCATAACCCGCAACATACAGCCTCCACTGTCCGCCATCTTGCAATCGCAGCCGAGTCACAGCGACACAAGACCAATCTCAGTTCGCACGCTCTTGCACCATTAGTACCAAGACCACTCCACTCGCATTCTCAGTTCTAGTTACGGCACCATTCTCACATCAGTCTCCCGCAGCTCACTCCAAGCCATTCAACACCATCGCCAATAATGGCAAAGAACAGCCTTGATTCCCGTCCTTGTAATAGCTCCAATACTCAGTCACTTCAACCTCCCATGACTGCAACACAATTCCAAATTCTAAATCGACCGCAACACAAAGACTGGCCTTCCCCCGCATTGTGATTGAAGTTGAATTGGTCACCGGATCTTTCAACAAACACCATGTGCGCCGAGACTGGTAGCTCCATTTCAAGCTTGTCAGTGACTCTTAGGGTCACTTTTCCTTCCCCGCATTGTAATTCAATCACGTAACAAAACCCATACATTCATTTAGTAGTTTCAATCATTTCCTTATACTTCCCACTGTCAATGGCAGCCAACTTCTTTCTCCTCCCCGTGAATCAATTCCAATGGCTGTAAATATGTACCCAGATCATCTCAAACGTGTATTCGATGCTAACCCATCTTCTGATTATAGTTCACGGACTCAGTAAACCTGTCAGATCTCTTCCATTTGCTCACTGCAAATCAATGGCAGCAAGACTCCGTTTCTCATCGATTCTCCGGCCTTTAACTTGCCTTAAACCCTCTAAGTTCTAGCCAACCATTTCATCACGAGCAAGAAAGATTCCATCAGCTTCTTCAACATCACCACCTTTCTCGATCCGATTCTCTTCGCACATTAACGAGCCGCCATCCCTTGAATTTGAGATGTAATGAATGACAAACTAGTTGTCTCGAGAAGCATTTGACTTAATCGGGTTTGTACTGGATTTGGATATTGGCACCCAAAGGACTTCGATAAGGAGGCCACCCAGCTGGCAACCCCTTAACCACAGCCGGCTCTATTTAGTACTCCTCCGTAGAGAGTTGCCCCTTAACAAAGACTACCCTTAACCTACGCTTGGGGTGTCAATAACACTTGCCCTTCTATGCTTCAAGTTCTTGTTTTGCTCGTAACTTCTTCATACGAACTTCTAATGACTCGTTCTTTCGCCATTGCCTTCGTCTTCTCGTCCTCTACACAATGAAAAGTAGAAATCTTGTATTTGAACGAATTCCAATTGGTCTTTTTTCTCCAAATGACTCCATTGCACCTAATAAACTCAAAAGCACACATAAGACACATAATTTACAAGAAAACTCGCAAAGAAAGCATAAATACTAGATATCAAATACGGTGTATTCTACACCTATCAGTAAGATCAGCCATCAATTTCCCATCTAGAGACTTATCCGCTGTCTTAAAGCGTTCCTTTACGATTTCCATAAAGTCCTTAGCATTTTTAGGTTGTTTGGGAAGCGATTCTTTAATGTTTGCATTAATGTGCATTCGCATCGCCTATATGCTCAAATTTATCACTTTTCTCCCACTTTTTCAAGAGATCCTTATCTTCAGTAGAACTCTTATCATTTATAATTGGCTTTTCAATTTGGAGAGCAAGGTCAATATCCTGCACACCCAAAGTGAACTCAACATTCTCTTTCCATTCGAGAAGTTGGTGCCATTGAAGAATGGGATAGAAGAAGTATACGAATGCAAAGACTTAGAACTAGAAGTCGTAAAACATGACAAAGATACACACAACAAACTCACACACATACAAATTAAGAAACTCATGTGGGTAGAATCTTAATAAAATAACAATCATGTCATAAAGTCATATTCACACATATATAAGCAAGCAAAGACAAACATCTGTGGACATTATGCCTTTCATGGTTACATACATAAACATTCACACATATATAAGCAAGCAAAGACAAACATCTGTGGACATTATGCCTTTCATGGTTACGTACATAATCATAATATTTATTCAAACATGTGAATTAGAGTTACTTGTGGGTACCTTTTCATTCTAATATGTATGACTAAATAGTTAATTTCTTTATGTTTATATACAAATACTTGAACAAACATCTCCTGTGGGTGATAGTTATTCTTATGTGATTGCACAAAACGATGTAGACTTACAATGACATTCTAATATAACATAATACTTTAGTATCACTGTGGCGATAACTAAAGAGCATACAATTCATATACTTTGGTGTTCTAAAACATGTTATAATTATTACCATACAATAAAGTTCTATACATGTTCATATTAAAAAACCAAAATTAAAAGTCAAAAGTCAAAGTCAACATGCGAAAGTCAGCGGTCAAAGTCAACATGTGAAAGTCAATAGTCAAAGTCAATGACGAAATGTCAACATGTGGAGGTCAACAGTCAAACAGTCAAGTCAACAATGAAAGTCATACATTCAGTCAAAATTCAAAGTCAACGATGTAAGTCAAACAATTTGGCCAAAGTCAGTCAAAGTCAACGATTTAAGTCGACAGGTACCAAAGTCGACAACATAAACAGTCAAAGTCAGACATTATGGTCAACTGTTTTCTTAATGTCAAACTAAGAAGATTTTAAAAAACTTTATGGGCTTGTCCAAAACAAAACCCAACATACATTTCATGTTTATGTTATAGTTAAGAAATATTAAACCAAGCCCAATAAACTTTCATAACCATCATAGTGAGCCCATACACATAAACTTTCATATTCCATAGGCGTTTCATCTTCACATAACCATAACCGCATACTTCGCATATTAAACATACGTTTTACTTTACACATGAATCAAACAAAATAGACTTTTTATTCATGAACTAATCACATCATCATGTTACACCACATCAAGCAAAAAATCATACAAAATCATATCATTTTCAATCGGATGAAACAACACATCAAATCTTTTATATATGTTATAAATCAAATAATCATAGAAACATATCAAGCTATTTTAGGTGAGTCCATATATTATAATTAACAGGATCTAAAACCATACAAAAATAGCCGCATGATTTATTTGCTCAATCAATAAAAAATTGAATATCAATCAAATAAGAAAAAAAATATTCATATTTATAAATAGTACATAAACATGATTATTAGTAATCAAACAGACATACTATGTATTGATATAAACACAACAATTGCATACAACATCATGGAAAATCATGGAGTTCTAAACCAAAGCACGATGCCAAATATAAGTTTTATTTTTATATATATAATGGTTGGATCTTGAACAACATGATAATCACAATACGCATAGATATGTTAAAACATAATACCTGATGAAGCCATTGATTGAATCCAAGAAATCCTCCAAGGCTGCAAGCACACCCGTAGAACAGAACACAGTGGAATATCTTGGTTTCTCCTTCTTGACCTTTTGTGTAATGAAATGATAACTTTCTCGAACCCTATACTGATGGCTATAGAGTTCCTTTTATAGGTAGAAGGAGGACCAAGGTTCCTAGGGTTTAGAGTTAGCAATCAATCTCGACCGTCCATCAAGGAAGAGATAATTGGAAATAAGCCCAATAAATGGTAACCAATATATTTAACAATATCATGTAATTAACCAAAAATATTACATGGCCTAAAAGGATAATTCTACATATAGAAATATTCTTACAGCGCGTGCTAGATTCATTGGTTTCTAATAATCGTTCGTTCATTTCTACATCTTCATAAAATAGTGCTTTTGCGTAACCACTGATCGTTGTTCCATCCCGGTCCTTCGTACTGTTCCAAAATTGTTAAGAAAATCTGTAACATCCCAGTAACGGAAAACACAGTTAAACCCAGCCTACATGTCCATACCGGTTGAATCCTTATTGAAGTTCCTTTCAATACTCTAAACCAAAATTCAAAATCATGATTAGGGATTAATTAGTCCGCACCGCTAGTCATCTCAATTCCGCCTACGGTTCTGATCAATTAATTTAACTCTTCGAATCCAATATTATCCAAAGCATCAGATGAATTAACTCTTCGAATCCAATATTATCCAAAGCATCAGATGAATTACTAACCAACTCCCTTAATTAAGAAAATATTTTTGGTACTTAAAAATGTAACAATACTTAGGCTCTCCAATTAATTGATCAATCTCAGCTTCAAACGCGAACATATCAATATCTGCTCCCATGTGCACCACTGCCATCACACCAAAATCAAAATCACACCAAAAAGTTTCTCCAATCAAGATTGAACAGAGAGGTCTTTTGGTTTGTGATTGCTATTTTTGCTGTGATGACGCGAATGAATCGAAGAAAGGGGGTGAGGTTCTTATGTGATAGTGAGAGTTGGGTCTCGGGGAATCGGGATTGTTCTTGAAGGTGGAAGTTCTGGAGAGTTCTACGGTTCTTTTAAGATACCATATAAGTTGGGAAAGAAATTTGGAACGAATAATATCGGAGATGGAATTTCACTTTTAATACCTAAAATGTCCATGGTTACAATCTATAATAACTAAGCAAGGAAAATATTTGGATGGGCAAAGTTGGGACAAAAACCTGGAGCTTCAACTAAGGATAGTTGGCTTTATATAAAAAAATAAATATATACTCCTGCGTTCCATTTTAGATGATTTTTAGGGTTATTTTTTTGTTCCATAATACTTGAAAGTTTTCATATTTTTCCACAAAACTACCAATAACACCCTTACATTTTGTCTTGGAACTATAAATTTATGTTTAAATACACTAATAACATTTAATGTTTGAAGACTTTTCTCAAGAGTATATATGGAAAATCTTCATATCTCTATTTCTTAATCTGCGTGAAAACTCCAAAAACATCATCTAAAATGAAACGGAGGAGTATATATATACATCGATGGGGAATATAAAGAGATTAGAGGTAGTGGTGGGGTTGGAAATATTTCAAATGGTGCTAGTCTTCCACAAGAGACCATCACTGATATCCTCACAATATTTCCAGAAGACATCATCTTTGACATTCTAACAATGTTACCAGTAAAGTCTCTTCTAAGATTCAAGTGTGTATGCAAGTCTTGGAACAGTCTTTTCAGTACTGCTAATTTTGCTAAACTCCAACTTGATTACTCTTTGGAGAATCGTAACGATGGTATCCTAATTGACTCTTCGAAAAAGATGGGTTATCTTGGTTACGATTCATTATCGTCAGATTCATCAAGAACATTGAGTAACAAGCTTGTTCATATTGCTTATCCCTTGGAATATAAGAAGAAAGAATTTCTAGGTTCTTGTCACGGTATGGTTTGCTATAGATCATCTAAGGACATTATCATTTTAAATCCGTTTACAAGAAAATAGACACACCACCACACCGAGTCAGCGGACACTATAGTTATGGGTTTTGTTATGATTTGCAAACTGAGGATTACAAGCTCATCGTGTATTTTTTAGGGGATCCTTACAGTGGAATTTTTCCTCCTGTTTTTGTAAAACTCAATTAATCTACGTTCTTTCTCGTTTTGCGTTACCCCTGTGTCAAAGAGACTAGACACCTACTGGTTATATTATTGCATTCCAGTCCCACCGCAAGAAGATTTCCTTTTTTGAACGTAAAAAAGAAGATATATAGAAGAATGGAAGAATGTACGGAGACCACAAGCAGTGGGCCTACCTACAGCAAGAAAAGAAAACAACCATAGCAAAACAAAACAAACAAGAAATTTAATCAATCGTCGCATCTACGTAGTATTTCTTCATTGCAAGTTCAAATGGTTTAAACAGCCTATTCGATGCCTCCTTGTAAAAAATAATACTCCCTCCGTTACTTTTTAATAGGCCGGTTTCTATATATAAATGTTACAAAAAAATAGTCTGGTTTCATAATTGGGAAAGTCAAATATTACTTTAGTTTTAGGGACCACTTTTCTCTTAACTTCTTTTGATGACAAGTGTCATGTGGGCCATTTCACTTTAATTCTTTTGCTGACAAGTGTTATGGGGACCATTTCAATTCACTTCTTTTATTGACAAGTGTCATGCGGACTACTTTCAATGATTAGTTTTATTAATTTCCTTAATTTTCTCAAAAAACCAACCAGCCTATTAAAAAGTAACGGAGGGAGTAATAATAAAAAAAAATTACGGAATGGAAATTACTAAAGACATGAAAGAACATCCATACTAGGAAAGTATGTTGTATATTTTAATTTCAACTTTATGTAGCATTCACCGAGTTGCTACTTTTTTTGGAAGCACTAAACGATCAGCTCGCTCTTCTCCAAGATCTTTCAACGAAACAAGGCTATGCATATGAGGAATTGCTTCACGAACAATTTCTTTTGCGTCTTCAGCGTACCATAATCTCTTAAAAGTTGCAGGGTCATAACAAGAGATAACGTGGTCATGCCATAGCAGGATTTCAGTTTCTGTTCGGGACAATAAGCGACTTAAGCCTTTATCCCATTTTCTGCTGAACTTCCTAATCCATGTAAAAGAGTTAAAGTTGGTGCGATTTTTCAAACGAGTACTACATCTGCAGTTGTTCATATTTTTCTTCTCTAATACCCATATATCCATCATACATTCCTCTTGCTTTATGTAATAATGACACAGGTAGAGATTCCCTCCACACCACCCGAGATTAACGTCCATATGATAATTGGGATGACAAGGTGGTGGTGGGATAGATCGAAATGATTCATCAGCTAAATCAAAGGCTACAATATCACAGTTAGATCTTGTATTTAACCAATAGAGCGCCCCATTAGAATAAACACCCGATCCGGATAACATATAGGTAACTTCTGGTTTGTCTCTCCACCCATTGCCTTCACCAAGAGTGTAAACTTTGACGCTTCTCTTGCCATTTTCAGTACATTGACCAATCCTAGCAATCTTGTATGTATTAGTGGAATGACAATAACCGAATCCAACAGGGTCGGTGTTATACCCTGAACCATTTTTGGGAATACGAATGCGTTCACCAGTGATTGGATTGTAAATATATATAAACTCTGAAATTACGCAACATACCAAACCATTGCAAGTACCAACAAAGCTGAAGAACCAAGCACCAGATTTTATAATGCTTATCTCTGTAAGCATCTTGTAAAAATCTTGTGATCCTTTCGTACAATTAAAATTAACCATCTTGGAAGATCCTTCTCTATAGTAGAGTGTGTTATCGCTGTAATATTTTGAACTAATTACGAAAAGCATACCTGTCTTTGGTTTTCCCAAGAGATCTCTCCATAGTTTGCATACTTCTCTGCATTGTAAGACGGATTTGTAACCTGTGTCGGTCTTGGGTAATCGAGATAGTATTTCTAACACAATATCTGAATTCAATTTCTCCATCAATAAAGATACCTCATTGTCTTCTGATTCTTCTTGTTGAACGTATAGCTAGGGTCTTGTAATCCAACAAGAGCGAAAACAATCGTGGCCTCGGAACCCGGCTGGCGGAAGTATTTATATAAAAAGTTTAGCCTGGTTTATGGGTCTTGGTTGCAGTTTAAATATAGAAGGTGCTCCAATTACCTGACTGGCTGCTATCTTATTATGGGCTTTTAATAACAGGAAACCGCAGGGCATGTATTTCATAAGAAAGAGAGCCGCTTGCGTTATCGATTTTGGGAAAATTAGGGGACTCTAATGTATAAAAGAACGATAACCTACTCTAACCCTAGGACTCGAAAACTACTCTGATCGATCATATGAACTCACTCGTACGTTGAATATCGAGACACTTTATTGAAGAACAAGAATGGTATAACCTCCGTACCCGGCCCCAATCTTTGTTATATTTACTAGCTAGATCGAGTAATAATTTGTTTGAACATAATTAACTAGGAACATAAGAAATCACTTCCTGTAAACCCTATCCGGTGATGCGTTATATTGTCTTTTTGATATGTAGAAATTCTAGCCAGCTTAAGGGATTGTACGTTAGAAATTGTAGCCTACTTAATTCTAGCCTATTTATGAAGATAAAATTATAACTTATACATCTTAGGTCTACACATAGAAAAAGTATTCGATATTTTATGGATTGCTTCATATATATGTACGTTGACGGGGAATATATACGTTGACGGGGATATAATAAAGAGCAATGTTAAAATTCTAGTATTTGGTATTACTGTCTAGAACTAATAGTTGATCTTAGTTGGCTATACAAAGTTTTTATTTTTCAGTTTTTTGGCATACTTAAGGGACTACAGTTCATAAATTTAGTTCTAGAAAAAATATTCGATGTTTTTTTTTTTTTTTTTGGTGATAATAATTGCTTTTATGTACGTTCATATATGGATTACGGTGAATATGCAGAGTAATGATAGAAGACTTGATTCAGACATCATCCCGGGATAACCGAGTTAAAGAAGAAGAGATTAGAGGTCGTGATGGGATTGCAAATATTTCGAATGGTGCTTGTCTTCCACAAGAGATCATCATTGATATCCCGACAATGTTACGATTAAGTTTCTCTTAAAGATTCATGGGTGCTTGGATACACATAACTCGTGATATGCATTGTCCCAACCTTTATCGTGGCCAGACTTCAAAGTATCTTTGTCGTTGAATGACAAGAGCACCCTTGTTTTTGCGAGGATCTGCGGACTTGACTTGAGAGGAAGATTTGACGGACTTGGCGAGATGAGCTATCTAGCCGAGCCGAGAAGGAGTTACACTTTCTTCTTCAGCGGTCAATCTCTTCGTTTAAACCAGCTACTTTATTACGAGATTTGCGAAGATCAACGACAACCTTATTTTTACTATTAATCAAGGGCTCGTTATCTTCTTTCAATCTCTTATAGGAAGTTAATGACGAGGAATGAAGGTTCCTCGAGGTAGTGAGAGAACTGCTGACCCGTTGAAGTTCAAGCTTAAGGCGCTCATTCTCGTCGTGAAGATGATAATTTAGTTCCTCGTTACGAGAACAATTAGTAGACAAACGGTCGGATTGCGAATAAAGGGTCTCAAGCTTCTCATTCAAAATTTGGTTCTCAGACACATAGCAATCATTCTAGGTCACGAGGTATAGATTCTCAGCATGAAGATCTTCCAGCGAGGCAGATATTTCGGAGGTATTCGCTTAGAATTGCATGCATCGAGCTTGACGAAATACGAAATAAGGAAATAACAAAAGTAAAATAAAGGCAAAAAACGAATCTGCGGGGAGAGGGAACTTACTCAGAAGCTTCTCTATCTTCTGATTATATTTGCTAGAATGCTCCTTTTCCTCTTGAAGCTCCTTGGTCAAAGCTTTGATTTGAGCCTCGTCCTTCTTTGCCTTCTCGCGAACAAGCTTAATTTCCACGAGGTTGGCCATGTGACGATTGACTTCCTGCGAAGTGAAGAATAGAAGCTCATGAAATAAATCTAGGAACAGGTAGGAG
The DNA here is from genome assembly GCA_023531295.1 of Papaver armeniacum. Taxonomy (NCBI): domain Eukaryota; kingdom Viridiplantae; phylum Streptophyta; class Magnoliopsida; order Ranunculales; family Papaveraceae; genus Papaver; species Papaver armeniacum. The sequence continues at coordinate 830,713 of JAJJWW010007526.1, forward strand.
GCACAACGGAAAGAGCAAAAAACTGTACAAAGAAGTTGAAACCTCCCAAGTGCCGGTTGAATACAAATGGAAACCTCCCAAGTGTGTTTTGTGTAAGGTGTTTGGTTATTTTTCTACAAGCTGTACAAAGAAGTTGAAACCAAGATGGAATTCAAAGAAGAATGGAAAGGATCTTGAGAACAAAGATACTCAAGTTAATTCAGCAGAAAAGGGGGTTGGTAAGGAGAAAAATAAGGAAGAAGCTGTTCTTGGAAAGGGCACTGAGAAATCACAATCAAGGGCAGTGGAGGGTGCCTGTGACAAGCAGCAAGGAGAAGCCCTTAAAGGAACAGTTCGGAACAATGTGATTACTTGAGAATGGTAGCATTACAGATTCAATTGGTGCGACCAAGGACAAAGTCACGAAGAAGATGGGGGCTCCTAAAAATTCTAACAGTTTCCAAGTAATGAAGAAGACTAAAGAACGGAACTTTGGGGTGAATGATAAAGATGGTGCTGCTATGGAGAAAAACAATGTTGAAATTGTTGATCAAAGCATATTATTGCAGGTACCTAATGAGAATGGATCTGAAAATGCTAGAATTCAGGAAATGGTTTCCCCAAATCCTTCAAAATGTTATACGAGAAGGTCTCAAATCTCTGGGCAGATGGTAAGTCAGAAGATTTGTCTAATGGGCAAGGGGATGATACTCCTAAGTCAGTCAATGAAGAAGCTTTTGAACAAGAAAATGTCTTAGGCGAGTGGGTTTCTTTCAAAAAAAAAAAGAGACACCAGTAAAAAGAAAAAAGAAAAGAACTCGCAGAACCCCACAATTCAACCTACTTTGTGGATGGTGCAAACACCTCATCTTTTGATCCAGCTATTCCCCTTGGTTTTGAATCACATAACAGGTTTCATAGTGAAGAAGAAGAAGAAGAAGAAGAAGAAGAAGAAGAAGAATAAGAAGGAGAAGAAGAAGGGGAGGTAGCCTCTTCTCAAAGGTAAGCTATGCAAAATAGTCATTGTCCAAGACAATTATTGGAGTTGGTATGAAATCGAGTATGATATCAAAGGTACAAGTTCAAAAAAGAAAAAGCTTTCCAAATCTAAAGCTCTAACGTCTCGGCAAATAAGCTCGTGGATTATGGATCTTTATGGGGGCTTAAAAATTTCCACTTGTGAAGGCTACCCGTGAAGAAATGTTCGCCGATCTCCCAAAAACCACGATAATTTAATAATAGAAGATGTCGGCAAGGGATAACTGTTTTTAGGCAGTGATCCACATTGTAGTTTGCAAGTTGCTTCTTTGTTTTTTAGGTTTTGCAAGATGTGTCTTCTTTTGTTGACACTCTTTCAAATCTTCGAATTTCCTTTTGCTTGTGGGTTTTTCGGTCTTTGTCTGTGTATCTGCCCGCGTGCTTTTTAATCTATTCTTTTGAACGATCAAAAAAAAAAGTATTCGTTCGGTATGTAATGAATGTGCCCTATGTATTCTTTAAGAATGCACATCCTCAAGTCTCCAAATGATTTCGAGGTTTGGAGTTGTTTATAGGTGAAAATCGTTTCCGCCGATTTTGGTAAATTCGATAGGTGAGTGAGAAAACTGGTTTAAACCCTAAACAAATGTGCTGCACGTGAGCACTTTATATATTCGAGAGATCAATCTGTACAAGTCCGGCCTAAACCAAGAAATGGCCGTTCCAGACTTGCTTCGGTCACAAAGTGGAGGAGAAGGGTTGATTTGGGGAGGGAAGCAAAGAAAGGTGTGAGGCGGAAGGAATAGTCGGGAGAGTAGTTTTCGATTTGCATCAGAATGAAAGCTTAGGAAGCTTGCAGAGATGAAAGCTTTTTGGATAGCTTGCAAAAGTTGCCTTTTAAAGAGAGTATTGTATTTTTCTCCCTGACCAAGAGACTTGTTGTATGGTGGAAATAGGTAAGACCTATTTATACAAGTCGAGATTGAAATGTAACGTGGCCTCATGAAGGAAGAGAGTAAAGGGTGAAATAATGGGAGGAGGTGGTAACCGCATGGTGTTAATGGGTGAAAACGTTTTCACTATTATTTCCTCATTTATTTGACCGCTTTATTCCTATTCACGCTTTCTTAATGTGAGCGTAGTGTACGCTGCAAGCCGTGATCGCCAAACCAAAACCATGGAAAGCATCCCCCAGTTTGTGTTGATATCTCGAGTGTTGGTTGCACCTTGAGTGCAAGTGGCGCTGCTAGTGGCGCGTGTGGCATGTGAGGAATGCCTTTGTTGCGGGTTGCATCTGGAGTGCGAGTGGCAATGCCAGAGCTGCTAGTGGCGTGTGTGGCATGTGCCAATGGCATGTGCGAAATGCCTTGGTGGTAGGTTGTACGTTGAGTGTAAGTGGCAATGCCTGCTAGTGACGTGTGTGGCAAGTGCCAATGGCGTGTTCGGCCATTAGGGCCGTGGCACAGTAATAAAAGCTACCGATGCATGTTGGCATGTGCCAATGGCATGCTCGGCCATTAGAGCCATGGCACAGTAAGAAAAACTACGACGAGCGTGTTGGCATGTGCCAATGGCATGCATGGACAATTTGGGGCGCGCCTTGGTAGAAAAAGCTACCAGCGAGCGTGTTGGCATGTGCCAATGGCATGCGTGGCCAATTTGGGCCGCGCCCTGGTAGAAAAAGCTACCAGCGAGCGTGTTTGTAATACCCTGTATTTTTAGCTACTGTTTCGGGTCGGGTTATACCCGAATTAGTTAACCTTGTGGCTTAGGTTGTTGTTCCTTAGCCTTAGCCTAGGTGGGTGGATTGAACTAGAAAGGCTACAAGTTAGGGTGGAAATAAAATAATTAATAATAAATAAAATTAAGGGAAAATGAAAAGATAAATAAAATAGTTTAGAAATAAATTTTATAAGTTAGAAAACATAAGGCTAGGGAGAAGAAGAAAGAGATGGAGCTAGAGAATTTTGGAGAAGAGGGATTAATAAAAATCAAGAGGAGGTTTTAACAATTGAGGTAGAATGCTAGATCCCCTTTTTCTTTATGTTTTTGTTATATACTTGATGTTGATTTTTGTTAATTTTACATAGTTAGGTTTCTGGAATTTATTTGGGTAAGTATGTGCATCATATTGATGAAAGGCCTATTATTATTGGTAGATAACATGCTTAGGTATCTCTAGTTAAATTTTGAAAATAGTTCACCACAGATTCACCGTTGAATCTTTGTTTGAACTTGGATGTTGATTTCTGAAATTTCTGTACATTTTCGCTTTGTCTGTTCTTGGCTGTGTTTCGGTAATCTTGATGATATCAAAATGATTTTTGGTCTTTATGAAAGTTGTGGATTTATGTCGTATCTTTAATTGTGAGTTGAGTTTGCTAAATTTCGAATTAATATGAATTTACTGTGAATATTTTGGTAAAATGATGTAATCTGCCCAGATTTTAGAATGATCGTATAAAATCAATAACTTTCATTTGAACCGTTGGTTTTCTGTAAATTTTGGATATGACATAGATACATATGTTAGAAATGATCCCCTGAAATTTGAAGACGATCGGATTGAGGAATCATTACGAAAACTATAACGTATAATTCTGCAGTTAGTGTGTTTGCTTAAATGGTTGAATTACATAGTTAGTTGGGTTGTGAACTTATGACTTGTTGATGAAGTGGGTTGGAATGTTTATTGTGTGATAAAATTGTCTTATAAATAATTGTATATGCTTGTTTGGATGGCGTGCCCGTACCGAGGATACACGGATAGGTGGGGCACGACCCAAGGATAACTCGTGCTACTGTAGTGTGAAATTATAAATGAATGAATATATTTGTTTGAATGGCGGTGCCTGCACCGAGGATACACGGATAGGTGGGGCACGACCCAAGGATACTCGTAAAAGGCGTAGTGTGAATTTATATAAATGAATGGATACATATATTTGTTTGAATGGCGGTGCCCGTACCGAGGATACACGGATAGGTGGGGCACGACCCGAGATACTCGTGCAAGTGAGGTTGGCGGTCCCGTGCAGTATACATGGATAGGCTGGGGCACCTAACAGGGATACTCGTGTATTTTAAGAGGATTGGATAGATTGTGAGTTTAGTTGGTGAATATATATATATATACATAATTAAATCTTTGAAGTTACACCATATCTTGTTGTTGTGCGTCTTTGTGTTTGATTGGTTGACATGTTTGCTTATATTTTGAGAAAGGGAATGCATTCTATTGAGCTGTCATCTCACCCCAATTGACAATCCTTGCAGATTCATGGAAGTTGGAAGTGGAAGCTAAAAATGAGTAGATTAGTGATTTCATTGTTCTCTTGTATTGTTTGAAGTGTAAATTGAAATAAAATAAATGTTTAGTTGAAAATGTTTTGAACGATGTTTAATGTATTCATATGCTTCAATTCATGTATAAAAGTTCCAATTATGTTTAGTATAAAAGTAAATTAACAAAGATAAATTTATGCATAAGTCTCTTCCCGACCCGTAACGCTTAGAGTTCGGACCTCCATACGGGTTTGACCCTGGTCCGGAACTCAGGGTGTTACAGTGTTGGCATGTGCCAATGGAATGCATGGCCAATTTGGGTCGCGCCTTGGTAGAAAAAGCTACCAGCGAGCGTGTTGGCATGTGCCAATGGCATGTGTGTCAATTGGGCAGCCACAGTAGAAAAAGCTACCGACGGTGCGTGTTGGCATGTGCCAATGGCATGCGTGGCCAATTTGGTAGCCATGCACAGTAGAAAAAGCTACCGGCGAGCGTGTTGGCATGTGCAATGGCATGCGTGGCCAATTTGGATCGCGTCGTGGTAGAAAAAGCTCACAGTGGCGTGTTGGCATGTGCGATGGCATGCGTGGCCAATTTAGGCGCGCCCTAGTAGAAAAAAGCTACCCGGCGGCGTGTTGGCATGTGCCAATGGCATGCGTGGCCAATTTGGATCGCGCCTTGGAGAAAAAAAGCTACCGGCGGCGTGTTGGCATGTGCCAATGGCATGCGTGGCCAATTTGGGTCGCGTGGCGAAAAAAGCTACGTGACGTGTTGGCATGTGCCGATGGCATACGTGGACAATTTAGGCGCGCCCAGTAGAAAAAGCTACCAGCGGTGCGTGTTAGCATGTGCCAATGGCATGCGTGGCCAATTTGGGCCCATCACGATGAAAAAGCTACCGGTGGCGTGTTGGCATGTGCCAATGGTATGCGTGGCCAATTTAGAGTCGCGCCTTGGTAGAAAAAGCTACCGGCGAGTTTGTTGGCATGCCAATGGCATGCGTAGCCAATTTAGGCCACGCCCTAGTAGAAAAGCTACCAGTAGCGTGTTGGCATGTGCTAATGGCATGTGTGGCCAACTTGGGTCGCGCCTTAGTAGGAAAAGCTACCCGGTAGCGTGTTGGCATGTGCCCAATGGCATGCATGGCCAATTTGGGTCGCGCCTTGTAGGAAAAGCTGTTGGCGTGTTGGCATGTGCCAATGGCATGCGTGGCCGGCAAGGTCGCGCTGTAGTAGGAAAAAGCTACCGGCCGAGCATGTTGGCATGTGCAATGGCATGCGGGGCCAATTTGGAGTCGCGCCTTGGTAGGAAAAGCTACGGAGAGTGTGTTGGCATGTGCGATGGCATGCGTGGCCAACTTGGGTCGCTTTGGTAGGGAAATTGCTACCCGGCGAGCGTGTTGGCATGTGCGATGGCATGCGTGTGGTTTTGGCCTAGCTTGCATGGTTTGCAAGCCTAGTTGTGGGCGCTACTTTGGCATGGCGCGGCTGTAAGGGTGTTTGGCTTGGCGTGGCGTGATTAGTGTAGCCAGGGCCAAGGCAGAATGCATTTGGCATGGCACGGCTATCTCGGGCTAAGTGTGGCTGGCATGATTTGCCATTGGCACGGAGGTGCGGCTAGCATGGTTAGCGCGTGCTTTGGCGCGTTTGGTGTGGCTGGCATGATTTGCCATTGGCACAGAGGTACGGCTAGGTGTGGCTGGCATGATTTGCCATCGGCACTGAGGTGCGGCTAGCATGGTTGGCATGCTTCGGCGCGTTTGGTATGGTTGTCCTTTTTTTCCATTGGCATAGAGGTGAGGCTAGCTTGGGCTAGGTGTGGCTGGCATGATTTGGTATCGGCACGGAGGTGCGGCTAGCATGGTTGGCATGCTTTGGCGCATTTCGGTGTGATTAGCGTAGCTAGGGCCAAGGAAAGAGTGCATTTGGCATGGCGCGGCTAGCTTGGGCTAGGTGTGGGCGGGCATGATTGCCATTGGCATGGAGGAAATTAGGGTTTCGTTCGTTGTAACCCTAATTTGAAAAATACCCCCTATTAATTACTGACTACATGCATTAAATGTCCTAATAAATGTGTCCTTTGGTGACATTAGGTTATTTGGGTTTTACGACTTTACCGTTTTAAAAACCACCATCAACATTAAGTCCCCCGCTAGCTCGGAACAGGAGCTTTGTTGCGGTAAGCATAAGATGGTGACAAACTATCAACAACAAACTTGTAAAGAGAAATTGAGGAGGCTCGTCGACCTTTTTATAAATAGGATTTGGAATCCTTGCCTCTGCGATTTTGCAAATCGGGAGGCTTCCACGATTAGGAAGTTAGCGTCGTGAGAGACGGAAGGTGGGTAGCATTGAGAAGTTGTTGCGAGTTGGGAAAGCGGGCGTGCTAGTTGGGGTGGGACCACGGCCGCAAGGTGGGGAAAAGCTGAACGTGCTTCTTTGGCGTGGCAGGCGGTCATTGGGAAGTTGGAGTGAGTTGGGGAAGCCGAGGCGTCTTAGGCTGGTGGGACCGGCGCAAGGTGGGGAAGATGCGCGTGCTAGTTGGCGCGACTTGGCGGTCCTTGGGAATTTGGCGCAATTGGTGGGACCAGGTGCAACTTGGGCGGCATTAGGTAGTTGGGCGCAATGGTGGGACCCAGTGCAACTTGGCGCATTGGGAGGTTGGGCGTCCTTGTGAGCTCGCACGATTTTTGGTAAAGGAAATCCTTCCCTATTTCGAATCTTCACGCCCATATATATAAAACCCCTTTCTCTCATCTTGCCTTATTCCTTTCATCCTTTCCTACTGCGGCGAGTTACAAAGAAAACCATCTTCCAGGTATGTCTTCCAGTACTTCCCTTGTTTCCCTTTTCATGTAGGTGCAAACCCTAAGAGTAGGCGTTTTTCTTCATAATCCTTGCAATGACATTGCGCATATAATTTCTTGGCGTGCTTCTTGTAGAAAATATTGTATATATGCACCCGAGGAAATACTTCATATATTATTCGAACCGTTGGAAAGTGCTCCATATATAATTTTGAACCCGAAGAAGGATCACTGCAGACGCACTTGAGCCCGTATAAAATATTGCGTATATAATTTTGAACCAGAAGAAAATACTGCGTGTGCAGTTTTGAACCCGTAGAGAATACTGTATATGAATACCGAAGAAGAATCGTATGTGTATATGTTTATATGACTTCGAACCCATAGGAAATATTGCATATATGAATTTCGGTCTGAAGGAAATCTTGCGCGTGCGATTTTGAACCGTAGAAAAATGCTCCATATATAATTTTGAACAGAAGAAGGATACTGCGAGACGCACTTGAGCCGTATAAAATCTTTTGCGTATATAGTCTTGAACCCGAAGAAAGGATCTGCCACGCACTTGAGCCCATATAAAATCTGCGTATATAATTTTGAACCACGAAGAAAATCTTTGCGTGTGCGATTTTGAGCCGATAAAGAATACGCCCTCCCTTTTTTTTTTTTTTTTTTTTTTTTTGTATTTGAGTTTTTCCTTTGTTGGGCGCGGTTATGTGTCGGGAGATAATTTTGTTTTTATCCGTAATGAGATATCTTGTTACTAAGTTGTTATAAGAAATCCGACAAGATGTTCGAACAAAATTTACCTCATCGAAGGATGTCCATAATTCCAAACCAAACACGGATGATGAATTCTTCGCCAAAAACTTGCCTCGCTTCGGAAAAATCACTCGGGTTTTGATGCCAATTTTGTTAACCGGTGGTGAAGATGAAAGAAGACACGTTCGGTTCGCGAGAGAACACCATACGGTTCTGTCTTCATAAAGGGGTATATTCCTCTTCCAACCAAGATTTAAGGATGTGTCAAAGCCCATTGCGTTCTTTTGACAGATGGGTTAAGTTCATGGTGAGTAAGGAGCACATAAATACCAACTTGACTCGGCGCAGTTATTGATCTTTGTCGGAGCTTGATGGAAATCTCCAGTTAGGAAGGATATCCCGGGCTTGGTTGCTTTCATCTCAGGATGGTGTTTAGACACCCATACGATGATATGTAGATGGGGTGAGATAACTTTCTCCTTGGAGAGTGTGGCTCTCTTGTGAATCCTCAGAACTGGAATCTTAACATCTAATTATCTCGAAAGTGAGGGAAGATGCGGGTTGACCTTGCCGCTAAGTTGGGATATTTCGCTCGGAAAGACTCCCGGCTGCGAAGTCGAAGGATTACTGTCGGGAAAGAGGATGAAAGGTGCCTTTTCAGGTGGTGGATATCTCAATGGTTTAGGATGGTGGAACCTAAACGAAAAGTAGTGATCTTCACGTTGCAACATTTTGGCTCTCACAGGTTGTCTAAAGACATTTTGACGCGACGGTTCGGGTAAGGAGGAGATAAGACCCGAGTTGCTAGCGATTGCTGTGAAGTTGGCAAAAAGGCGAAGTTCTTCCCATTGGCAAGCTATTTCTTGGTTCCCCGTATGTGCATCTGGATCACCTAGTTGCGAACATGCGAGTTTCGAATGGTTTATGAAAGTGGATTCATATGTGCACGTTGCTTTCTGCGAAGCTTGGTTATGGGAACACTTTGAAGTATGCCTCAAACCGGTGTCTTCGATTCCCGTGAGTTGGGGGGTTCACGGAATTCTTGATGGGTAAGCAGGCGTCCAAGGGTTGGCATGAGCTTGGTTAGTCTTCTCGATAAGTCGTATGAAATCGATTTTATTACATGGGAGCCGGTCCATGGTCGGTGACTCAAATTGACACTTTATTCTGCCCAGGTCATGTCTTTGTCTTAAGTGGCAATTTTAGCGTTGGTGAAAACTTCGTTTTCAAAGTTTGCATGTCGGTTATATGCCGTCTTTCTTCATGGGGTCTTTCGAGATAACTGCCACAATATTGACCGTGAAACAAGTCACATGGGTTTCGATCAAGGGTGCCTCTTGCTTACCAGTATGTGATTCCTAAGGATTCATTGGGTGCACGCCCTCAATGCCTGAGTGCCCTCGGGCAGTGTATCGGCCTTCCTTTTTTCAAACGGGAAGGGTAACCCGACGACCTTTGGCTATAATGAGTTAAGTGCGATGAGTTTATTATGATCCAAGATTTTGTAAAACGGCATGGTGGAGAATGTTCGTTGTAAACCTTCCCCGGTTTTGAAGTAGTATCCAATGTTGAGAGATCTCAAGCGAAAGTTGCCTAGCAACTCGGAAAGTCCCGAAGCCAAGGAACGGAGAGCGAAGAATCGTCTTTGCGAGTTAGGAGCGATTTCAAAGATCCCCTCACTTAGACTCTAGTGTCTTCAGTTCTTCCAATAACCCGGGTATGTGTCACCTCCTTGTTGGTTTGTCTCAAAACACGTGAATTCTACTTTGGAAAACATGTGTCTTATTTCTTCGAGGGCTTCGGTAGTGTTAATACTTCGCCCTTGTACGTTGCGAGAGGCGGCAGTTTCCGAAGAATTCTGCGGGCCAGTGAGCCTGCTCATGCAGCGGTGATGAGTCAAGAGAAAGAAAAAAGTTCGACAAGTGAGAGTGATTCCTACATGTGCTTTGGTTCTTTGGAAGTGGTTCGGTGAGTTTCGTGCTTCTTTTTCTTTCTTCTTCGTTTCTTCTTTTCAAAATGTCTAACTCAAGTTCGCGGGGAGGAATCGGTTTAGGAGGGCGGTTAGGGTGGAGCCACACGGCTTTCCTTTGGTGACCAGCCCAGGTGACTTGGAGATGGGAGTTAGCCAATTTAGGGCAGATGTGGTTGAAACGGTGGATGATTCTACGATGGTTAACTCTTAGTAGACATGGAAAGACCCTTCTGAGTCGTGAGGCCGAGTGCGAGCGCATTTTACAGTCCGTACTTGGTTCCTTATCCAGGTCATGTCTTTGGTTGGCGACTTCGGTAATCTTGGCTAACTATGAGGGTGTTGTGCACCAAAAGCCCCAGGGAAATACGGACATATGGCCGCGACCAAGAAAGGTCCCAGTCGATTCGTTGTTTGGTTAAGCGTGTGAAGAGGCTTTATCTTCCATCGAGGATATGCGTGGGGTATTTGAGTCTGCAGTTTTACGAAGCGTTATTGCATTGGGAGGACCATCGTGGCGTGTGTGTAGAAAGAGGTTCAACACTTCGTGGTTTGTCGAGGCCTTTACGAGATCAAAGTTGAAAGATCACGGCAATCGAAAGCCTTTCCGAGGAAGTTGCACGAAAGGAGGTAGAACTGAAAAGCTTTCTAAGATGTAACTTATGAAGAAGGCGGCTCTTGAATATGCAAAGTTGAGCTTTCTCCAAGCGGACCTTTGTTGGATGATTTCCTTGAATGTTTCTGTTAAACCTTCATTTAGGTTCTTCTTCTTTTTTTTTTGAAAAAAACATCTTGGATGTCTGGTTCAAAGGTTCGTAGGTTTTGATAGGCAGTTTTGGTAGCTTTGAGGATATTGGATTATTTCTAGGATGGTAGTTGCGATAATATAACTCTCACGATTATGTTTTGGAAAGGAATATTGCTTTTTATGAAAATGTGCTAGCAATAGGCACAAGACGCAATAGTATGACGGTTTTACTAAGAACCTAAAAACGGATGGTATATCTTGCCAGTCACAAATTTATTCACTTACGTAGGTTTTTGCGAACACTCCTCTCCAAGTAAAGGCGGCTTTCTTTGTAGCATCCGAGCCAAGTCCCAAATCGCTGGTAGCATCTTGGTGAGTCCCCAGTTTTCTTGTGCAGTTTTTACAACTGGTAGCGGGTTTCTGCAGTAGTTGAGTCGGATTAAGTCGCCTTCCCTACCGTGTGACATGCGGTCGAAGAACGAGATAAACCAGTCGACATTATGGCCGGTAGATCAATCCTCCCACATTTGTGATCGCCAATTTTTTTATAGGAAAATCGTTTCCAGCCAGGTTTGGTAGAATTCGGAAGGTGAGTGAGAAAGCGGTTTAAACCCTAAACAAATGTCTTTGAGCACTTTATAGATTGAGATCAATCTGTACAAGTCTGACCTAAGCAAGAAAAATGGCCGTTAGGACTTGCTTCGGTCACAAAGTGGAGGAGAAGGGTTGATTTGGGAGGAAGCAAAAAAGTGTGAGGCCAGGAATAGTGCAGGAGAAGTAGTGTCTCGACTTGTATGAGAAAGTGGCTTATGAAGGCTGCAGAGATGAAAGCTTTTGGATAGCTTGCAAAGTTGCCTTTTCGAGAGTATTGTATTTTCTCTGATAGAGACTTGTTATGCAGTGGAAATAGAGTAAGACCTATTTATCAATCGAGATTAGAAGCATTACCTTGGCCTCATGAAGGAAGAGAGTAAAGGGGTGAAATAATGGGAGAAGGTGGTAACCGCATGGTGTTAATGGGTGAAAACATTTTCTCATTATTTCCCTCGTTTATTTGACGCTTTATTCCTATTCACGCTTTCTTAATGTGAGCGTAGTGTCGGTGGTTTGTGGCCCAAACCAAAACCCTGGAAAGCATCCCCCGAGTTGTGTTGATATCTCGAGTGTTGTTTGCACCTTGAGTGCAAGTGGCGTTGCTAGTGGCGCGTGTGGCATGTGCCATTGGCATGTGAGGAATGCTTTTTGTTGCGGGTTCCATCTTGAGTGCGAGTGGCAATGCAGGAGCTTGCTAGTGGCATGTGGCATGTGCCAATGGCATGTCGAAATGCCTTGGTGGTAGGTTGTACGTTAGTGTAAGTGGCAATGCACCACTAGTGACGTGTGTGGCAAGTGCCAATGGCGTGTTCGGCCATTAGAAGTAAGTGGCACAGTAATAAAATACCCCGGCGATGCGTGTTGACATGTGCCAATGGCATGCTCGGCCATTAGGGACATGGCGTGGTAAAAAAACTACCGACGCGTGTTGGCATGTGCTAATGGCATGCGTGGCCAATTTAGGTCGCGCCTTCCAGTAGAAAAAGCTACCCGGGAGCGTGTTGGCATGTGCCAATGGCATGCGTGGCCAATTTGGCAGCCCAGTACAAAGCTACGGCTGAGCATGTTGGCATGTGCCAGTGGCATGCGTGGCCAATTTGGGTCGCGCCTTGGTAGAAAAAGCTACCGGTAGGCGTGTTGGCATGTGCCAATGGCATGCGTGGCGATTTAGGTCATGCACAGTAGAGGAAAGCTACAAGCGGTGCGTGTTGGCATGTGCCAATGGCATGCGTGGCCAATTTGAAGTAGCATGCAGTAGAAAAAGCTACCGGTAACGTGTTGGCATGTGCCAATGGCATGCGTGGCCAATTTAGGTCGCCTTGGTAGAAAAAGCTACCGGCGTAGGCGTGTTGGCATGTGCCAATGGCATGCGTAGTAATTTAGGCCGCGCCCTGGTAGAAAAAGCTACCGGTAGGCGTGTTAGCATGTGCCAATGGCATCGTGGCCAACAGGTCGCCTTGGTAGGGAAAAGCTACGTGGGGCGTGTTGGCATGTGCCAATGGCATGCGCGTGGCCAATTTGGGTCGCGCCTTGGTAGAAAAAGCTACGTGGCGTGTTGGCATGTGCCAATGGCATGCGTGGCCAACTTGGGTCGCCTTGGTAGGAAAAGCTACCGACAAGCGTGTTGGCATGTGCCAATGGCATGCGTGGCCAATTTGGATCGCGCCTTGAGTAGAAAAAGCTAGCTACGAGTGTGTTGGCATGTGCCGTGGCATGCGTGGCCAACTTGGTCGCATGTGGTAGGAAAAGCTACCGGCGAGTGTGTTGGCATGTGCGATGGCATGCGTGGCATTTTGGCCTAGGTTGCATGGCACCAAGCCTAAGTGTGGGCGCTACTTTGGCATGGCGCGGGGTATGGGTGTTTGCCATTAGGCGTGATTAGTGTAGCTAGAGGCCAAGGCGAGTGCATTTGGCATGGCACGGCTGGCTCGGGCTAAGTGTGGGTGGCATGATTTGCCATTGGCACGGAGGGTGCGGCTAGCATGGTTGGCATGCTTTGGCGGCGTTTGGTGTGGCTTGCATGATTTGCCATTGGCACGAGAGGTGCGGCTAGCTTGGGCTGAGGTGTGGGTGGCATGATTTGCCATCGGCACGAGTGCGCTAGCATGGTTGGCATGTGGTAGCGTTTGGTATGGATGGCATGCTTTGCCATTGGCACAGAGGTGCGTCTAGCTTGGGCTAGGTGTGGCTGGCATGATTTGCCATCGGCACGGAAGTGCTGGCTAGCATGGTTGGCATGCTTTGGCGCATTTGGTGTGATTCGCGTAGCTGGGGCCAAGGAAGAGTGCATTTGACATGGCGCGGCTAGCTTGAGTAGGTGTGGTGGCATGATTTTCCATTGTACGAGGAGGAATTAGAGTTTCGTTCGTTATAACCCTAATTTGAAAAAATACCCCTATTGATGCGGCTACATGCATTAAATGTCCTAATAAATGTGTCCCTTTAGTGACATTAGGTTATTTGGGGTTTTACGACTTTACCCTTCGTTTAAAAACCATCAACGCGGTTCTTCGCGTCGGATCACTAACTAGCGGAGTCCCCGAGCAAAAATTCAATCGTGACAACAAAAAACTTCAATCGTGACATTGCAGAAGAAGCAGGAGGAAGACATAAACAACCAATGCACATGTATCTTACAACGCACTCTTACTAAGAATCATTTAAATAAACGATCCGAAACAAAATAAGCTTTTGATCGTCTCTTAATTTGGGAACCTATAATTTATCTGTCCTGTCCAGTTCAAAGGATGTCATATGGGCATCTCCCAAGCTCTGGTGTTTGGCATCATACTCAAGGTGTCTAAAGAAAGGGCTTCACTATTCAACTCTTGGATTTAGATGCTGCAACACGTGAAATGGCTCATCTAATGCCTGAAGAATAAGTATGTTATAGCTCATGTTAGTCCACGTGAAATGGCTCAACTCTTGGATTTAGATGCTTACATTAAATCTTTATTACCAGCAGGGATGCTGGGAAGGTATATATGTAGTATGTACAAGTCTTAGGTCATTTTCTTGTTTCAGAGTATCCTTGCGTTTTCACATTATTAACAGATCCATGTTCTGTCCCATTGACTGGGAGGTATATTTTATTTGTTGGACCTTAATCTACCTTACTGATTGCATATTTTCACCGTGTTATGTGGCAAGCAGGCACAGAAAAGAGTAAACAATATATTGCAGCCTTGCAGAAAAACCAAGGAGATAACTAATTACATGTTAACAAACTCTGAAGAAAAAATAATACACTCTGACACTTGACAGAAACCTGAAATTCCAGCCTATACCAACCAAAAAAGGAGAGATTGCGCACAAAAAAACGAGCATTGGGAGCGAAGAGGATGAAAGATATCAAATTCATACCTGGTTGAGAAGGAAAGAGTAAGAAAAGTTTAGTTCAAGCATACCTGAACAACCATATGGCGATAAACACCACTCTGCCAACCGACTAGAAGAAGCGGCAGTAACGATCCCATGAAGGCGCAGATTTGGACAAGCTTATCATATATACTTAATACACAGCGAAAAAGATGTTCGAAGAATGGTGAAGCGGTATCATCAAGTTAAAGGTGCGATTTGCTTAAATTGTTGATACCACTTGTCCCACTCTCCGGAAAGATTTTCGTGGAAGCAACAATGCATAATAATGGAAATAAAGAGATAAAATATCTTCTGCAATATTTCATGTTCTGAGTGAGATATGAAAAATAGAGGACAAAGGGGTATGTAGTGTTTATATACAACTCAAGTTTTCCTTTTCTTTTGCAGGTTATTAGTTTAGGAAATACTGTTTTCTCAAATTCAAAAACGGACTCAAGACTTCCTTTTCTAGCACTATCCAAATTCAATTTGGGAAGCAGCCGAGAGGTTACAGAAGGGTCGGATCCATCCTATTTCTTTTTTTTTTTTGATACCTAGACTAGTGGTCCCTAGACTACATCCAAACTCCAATTCCAATTACGAGTTGAAGCCCTACCTCCGTGGTGGGAGGAGCTGCCAACCACCCGGACCACTTGGTGATTGGCTCCAGCTAATCCAAGTTACTACTCCCTCGTTCCATTTTAAATGATGTTTTATGGTTATTTTTTTTGTTCCACAGTAGTAAGTTTTCATATTTTCCTGCAAAACTACCAATAACACCTAATTTTTTTTTCTTGGAACTATAAGTTTTTCTTTTAATGCACTAATAACAATTAATTTTTGAAGACTTTTCTTAAGGTTATAGATGGAAAATCTTCAAATCTCTCTCCATTTCTTAATCTGCGTGAAAACTCCAAAAACATCGTCTAAAAAGGAACGGAGAGGGTGTTTTTTTACACCCATCTTACCGTACTGCGTCAGCTGGTGAATCAGTGAGGTGATTCACTGAGTTGGATCAACCGATTCATGTGATTAACATTTTTCTATCTTAAAACTGGTAAAATGGTTATGGAAAATCACATCTAGAACGAATATAATAAAAAAAACCATGCTAATAGGAAAATTCCTTCACAAACTATTATAACCAAGTCGAAAATACCTGTTTAAGAATGCAAAACAAGTTCGACATGTGAATTCGAAAAACAAGTTCCAAAGCGAGTCCAACATAGATGTATCGCTTGCGTTGCGTTTGAGCTGTATATTGATTAGTTTCTATTATTATTACTGCACAGGCTCATAGCCATTACCATGTCTATCAATGAAAAATAACAATTAGCAAGTTCAATTCGAAAATCGCTATGTTTCTTCTAAAACTTATATTTTATTAATTTTAGATACGAGTCGGCTTGCTGGGGCAATGGCAAAGTCATGGCTTGATATTTTTCATGGCTTGACTTAGCCCCGTTAAGAACAACTGAGAAGATCCGGGGATGACATAGACAAAAATCCTGGATAGGAGATAAGTCCCTTCACTTGGTACACAAAGCTGGCCATGCCATGTTCTCACAGAGCAACCACAGGTTCTTCGTGAAGGACCTTCCTCATCTTTGTTTAGGATCTTAACCATTATCTTGGAAACAGAAGAACTTCTGTAATCTTTTAGTTGGAACTTTTGTGTTTCCGTAAACCTTGTCCCTGTTTTTAAACAACTATAAATTTCGTCTTAATTGGCAAATGCCCCAAAATGTACCGAGAGGTTGTGAAAATGCCCCGGACGTTAGGAAAAGATTAAAATGCCCCATTCCGTTAGTTTTAGGCATTTTGATCAAAAATGGGCATCTTGACTGGTCAATGGAGTTTTGAAATTCCATTTTATCCTTCTTAATCAAAAGCGTCAATACTACTCTAGCCACCACCACCAAGCGAACAACCACCAACCACCATCGATGCCCACCACCACCACCACTGCCACCACAAACACCACCATCCCCACCACTACCACTACAACAACCACCACCACCAACACCACTCATCAGCCACCTCCTCCTCCACCACCACACCGGCACCACCACCTAACGCGCCGGCACCACCATCACGCCACCACCTCGCCACTATCACCATTCATGCCACCACCACTACATACACCATAGCCATCATCGCCACCACCACGCCACTATCACCACCACTACCCATATGCACCACCAATACTGCACCACCACCACTACCACCACACAGATCCTAAATCCTGAACCCCAAACCCTGAACCCTAACCCCTGAACCCTGAATTTAAAACATTGAACCTTGAATTATGAACAAGTAGCCTTACTGAAGGGCAATTCGACTACTTAACTCTCTAAGGGAAAATCTAACGGAGTCGGGGCATTTTAATTTTTTCCCTAACGTCCGGGGTATTTCCACAGCCTGGAGGTCCATTTTGGGGGCATTTTGCTGTAGCCCCGCTTAAAGTAAGCCACCATTTCATGTAGAAGTTTCCTTTTTCAGGCCTTATGGTGATCCTCAGATGATTCGAGGGATACTTTCAGAGAGAAGCTGAGGACTCGTCAGGTGACATCATTCTCCAGATGCGAAAAAAGTATTAAGTTTGGATAGGTAGACTTGGATGGATCCGGATTACTTGACAGAGTCGACCAGGCCTCTGCATCAGGTGGCGGCAGGGCTCGAACCTCAGAACTAATTACTATTACTTTGGGTTCGGCCCCGTATTAATGTGGCATCGGGCTGGACTTTCTAATCCAGGCTCGTTGATAATTATAACACCTAATTTACTACTTGCCAAAAACAGGATTATTATTAAAGGAGTAGTAGTCCCACATTGGAAATTATGAAAAACAGTATTAAGTTTATAGCAAGTTATTGATACCAAGAGTTCAATCAACCGGCCGTGGTGTTGCGTTGTAGACAGGCTAATAAAGATGGCAAGCCAGGAACTTTTCACCCAATAACCTGGTTTATGTGAGGAGATGGACCATGGTCT